>JAAEAF010008586.1:0-29534 GCA_011037195.1 Triatoma infestans
TTAGCATAGATAGATAGATAGATTCTAACGGGGGAATTAGCTCTTCAGCCTACGCCACCGCGACACCCCAAGGATCTATTGTGGCACCCCCCCGAGTTGGAGACCCTCCCCCTATCCTGTCCTTAACCGGACTGTGAAATTGGGGGGGGCTCCCAGGTGGTCAGTCAGAGCACCTGCCATCAGAGCACCCTCTCGAGTCCTGCTTGCCTTAAAAGACTTAATAGGTCCGAGAGAGGGCCCTGGCTGAGGCTTGTTGGCACCAGCTTCTCTTTACCAAAGAGGCGGTACCTTAGCCAGACCAGCCCCTCGCACTGACATACACGTGCAGTGCCGTCTCCTCTTCCTCCTGACAAAACCTACATAGGCTATCCGTTGCGAGGCCCATGCGTTGCTTGTGCTTATTTAATCTACAATGGCCAGTGAGAACGCCAACTGCTATCCTTATGGCCACCCGGCCTAATTGGAGTAATTCTGCAGTTAGCTTGGGCGAGTGGCTATGAATAAACGTTTTCGCCTGCCTCTGGCCTGGAGTTTTGACCCACCATTCCCTTGATCGGTCCTGCATCCATAACTTAATGGATGCACTCCTGAGGCATCTTGAGACACCACAGAACGGCTCCGGCCCGATAAGTGCTCTCATTGAACCCTCCCGGGCCAGGCGGTCCGCCGCCTCATTGCCTCTGTAACCCGAGTACCCAGGTACCCAAACCAGGAAGACCTTATTGTGGCTACTAATTTCCCTGAGTGCACCTAGGCAGTCCCACACCAGCCTTGAGCTGATCTCCCACGAGTCAATTGCCCGCAGAGCAGCCTGGCTATCCGAATAAATGACGACTCTGGAGTTATACACTCCCCGTCTTCTTATTTCTGCGGCGCAGATAATAATCGCGACTAGCTCCGCCTGAAAGACCGTAGCTAGCCTTCCCAGGCTCACCGAGATATTACATCTCGGATGAGCCCCGTACACGCCGGCTCCCACTCCATCTTCCATCTTGGACCCGTCCGTGTACCACATAGATTCACCTGTAATTGGCGGCCCATTTTTCCATGCTCCTCTGTCTAATATCAAGACTTTGAAGGGTTTTTGGAAGTCATACCTAGGAGTCATTATGTCCGTAGGCAGGCCCAAGATCGGGTCCTCCTCCAGCTCCTCCCATATGTCCTTGGTACCTCCCAGTATGCCTGGGATAGATGGGCACTTGTCCCTGTTGTAGTCGTGCCACAACTGCTCTTGCATCGCCTTGGACGTAAATGTGGAGTGGTGGAAGGTACTTGTTATGATACTGTATGGTATAGTGGAAAATGGTTAATGACATGTAGTGATTGGCTGTATTGAACTGTATGTTGAACTGTATTGAACTTTATTCGTATGGACTGTCTATCGCTGTATTTACACAGTTTCTCCCACTCCAGTCCGAGAGAGTGGTTGGGTTCGTTTCCCTACACTTTACTCTCTTTGGTTGCTGTTACACTGTTGGGGTAAGAAAAAGTACAGCGTTGTCAAATCGTAAAAATTCAGTTAACAGGAATAACATGTTCTGAAGTCATCTGAGTCAGAAAAATTAGTTTTTAGGAAATGGTGTATGTATGTATATGTGACTCATCCTAACTCAAAAATGGAAATTTTCATTGAGTTCCAAATTGATATTTCGTTTAAGTATGTAATTATCAGGGGTGGCCCCAAGTAAGTTATTTCTGATCAAAATCGGTCTATCAGAATTAGCACTATACTGAATGAATTTTTAATTTATTTTTGTATTTTTTTTTCGACAAAGACATCAACGATTTCGTATGTATGACTATGAATTTTATTTTCATTTAAGGAGAGTTTTATTGGTGGGTTGTGGTTTATATTTTCCCTCTAAAGTGGCATATAAGTTTTTTATACAGATATTATATCTATATATTATGTTAATGATGTTATTAAATGTGTTGCCAAAATTTGGCGTGTTCGAAGAAAATCCGTTGACGGAATGTGCAATCTTTACTAAACAGTGTTTTACTTTCTCTTACTCCTGTAGTAAGAGGAAGTATTGTAATCGTGCCAAATTTTCATTATCGAGTTTTCACCGGAAATATCCGTTTTTAAGGTCCCCTTAGTCCTAAAATGTGGTTTTTGGAAAAATTTCTGTGTGTGTATATGTGAACAGCATACTCCTTAAATGAAAAATCGTTGAAAGTTCCAACTTGAACATCCGTTTAGGTATCACCATGGGATCCGACAGTAGGTCATCTGTCAAAATTCCTCAACCGGAAGTTCCACCTTATTAAATGTTTCTTTCACTTTTTTTCGAATTTCTCAAAAATGGCTCTGACAATTTTCTTCAAACATGGTACACCAATTATACATACAAAATTCTACAACTTTCATTTAAAAAAAACTTTTCTCTGGAAAAATTCATTAAGGGCACTTTTGGGCGAGGGGTGGAATTAGGTTTTCCTCTAATGTGCTATTTCAATTTACTATGCACTTCTGTCAGCTAATTAATATTAATTAGCATTAAATATATTGCTGAAATTCCGAGTTTGAAAAAAATCGAATAACCGGAAGTACGTTTTTACTGAATGTATTTTTCCGTTTTCTGATATTTTCTTTAAACTTTTTGAATGTGAACTACACATATAAAGAGCAACAACTTTTATTTGAAACATTTCTCCTGGTAAAGTCATTTTAGGGAGGGGGCTTTTGCGAGAGTGGTGGGGTTATGTTTTTTCTTTAAAATGCTATTATAATGAAGTTGTTGAGGAGAGAAATTAGGTTTGATTCAATGAACGAGATATGAAGACACTGTTATAATGTAGCTATAAGTTTACACTCACTGCACTGGACTTTATAATGAAACTGATAGAATAAAAGGTGGGAATACGATGCGATGTATGGTTGAATCTGATAGATATATCTAAATAGATTCCCACTGGCTTATATACACAGGTTCTCCCACTCTAGCCTGCTTAAGTCAGAGAGTACCAAAGAGGGTCTGCCTTCTCTCGTACTCTCTGCTTGCTATTACACTATCATAGTTGACGATACAATAATTCTTCCATCCAAATAAAATTAATTAGAAAAACATAGATGGCCATAATTTCAAGTTTTAAGAAAATAAGTAAACCGGAAGTGAGCTTTTATTGAACAGTTTTTTTTTTAGTTTACGAAGAATTTCATTAAATTTGGTACACTAACTATAAAATTTGTCAATTATACTTTTGAACACTGGAGTAAGAGAAAGTTTTGTGAGTGTTTCACAACCAGATTTTTTTTCTTTAGTTTTCTACGATCTCCTCCATGAAGAAACCAACGGTTTCACTAATATTAGGATACTAATTAATCATATTCAGAATCCTTCACTTTTGTTGGAAACTTATTTTCTAGAATATTGATTTTGAAGTTGTTATGGGGGCAGGAAGTTCACGGTTCTCCCCAAAGTAATTTTATTTAGATTCTGCCATGGATATAAACATTGAAGACAACTAAATATTCAGTAAACATGATCAATTTCAACAAAATTCTTTAGTTATAACTATATAAATTGCAGTAACGCAAAGTACTTAATTATTTCAATAAAACGCATTTAATTTATTTTAGGACAGTCTTCAAAACTTCATTGCTTTTCTAAAGACCATTACAAGTTCTTTTTAGATTTAATTACGCAATGTGAAGCACATGTTAAAAGAACTTAATTATTTATTCATTTCATACATTTGTAGTAAGATGTTGAGATGCCTTCAAAGAATCCTTTTAATATTCTGCAAATATCCTCAACTTCAATCTGTGACTCTCAATTAAAAAAAAATACAAAAAACTACGAATTCGACTTAACGAATTCAACTTGCTCTAATTTAAAAAAGAAAAAGAAAAAGTAAATAAGCACTGGAATTAGTACATATAAATTTTAATTAAAAAAAAACAAGGTTTTTAGCGAATGGTCTCATTGCAAGTGCATGGTGAGTGTGTGCCTGGAATAATTCAAAAACGTAAACTTGCTTGAAGCCCAAGTTTGACATTCCCCAAATTACTGTGGCATACTCCACGATTAACATCCGGAAAAATGAAGTCCAATATTTCTGATTGGTTAATTTATTTATTTATTTTTTTCTATTTTCTCGTGATCAGGTTATTTCTTTTACTTTCGGCAGGAAATTGGAGTTTTCATCCGAAAATACATGCTTTAATGCCCCTAGCAAAAAAAATTATTTAAGCGAACAGTCTGTGTCTATGTGAAAACAAAACATTTCGAAAACAAAAAAACACCGGAAGTTCGAAAACTTGGTATTCCATTTAGGTATCATATTGTAAGTGAAAATAAAGTATTGGTTGGGAAGGGATTAGCTCAGTGGTTAGCGCAGTGGACTCCCACGCGGAGGACCCGGGTTCGAGTCCAGCAGTGTTGCCTTTACATTTTTTCTTCTTAGGAGCCCCTACAGTTCACTGTCTGGTGGTGGACAGTGTTGCCTGTAACGAGAGAATACTTCCACTGGCCGGCAGTGAACTGAGAAGGCTCCAGGCGCCAATGACCATAGATGTTCGTTCACGCGCCTTAAATTAAAAAAAAAAAGATTTTTGTGATGGTTGGTGTTCAGCCCAGCTGAAAGCATCAGAGACATTTTAACAATTAAACGCACACAAATAGAGGATGTTTACAATTAAAAAGACCAGTCAGTGTATAAACTGAATCTGCTCTGTGCAAATCTGTGTTATCACACTCTCCGACAAACGCATCCTGAAGATGGGCGAACGTCCGAAACCGGTCGATGACCACAAAATGAAGCAGGCTACCGCGGAAAATGTCTCTGAAAAAAGGTTTTGGTCAATGTTGTCCCACTTTACTGATTTTTTTTTCTTTCATTACTTGAAATCGGCTCCAACGATCTTCTTTAAGCTCTGTGTATTTCTACAAACAAATTTGTATATTTTCTCGAAAAAAGTAAATTTTTGGGGGCGTTCGGGGGGAAACAGTAGCTTTTAGCTTTACATTATAGTAAAGGCGGTGGTGGGCATCATTGAATGTTGCCACCTTGTGGGGGAGTGGCTAGGAGAGTTTAAGGAAGTGCGGATCTTCTCTGATAGTCAAGCCGCACTAAGGGCTTTGAGTAAGCCGTGGTGGAGTTCGAAATTAGTGGGAGAATGTAGGAGAAGGCTTAACGCTTTGGCTCGGAGGGGTAAGGTGCATCTCTATTGGATACCCGGACATGCGGGAATAGAGGGCAATGAGAGGGCGGATCGGCTGGCCAGGGGGGGATCATCATTACCATTTTGTGGTCCTGAACCAGCCCTGGCCGTTACAAAGACGTTTCGCGACAAACAGATTAGACTTTGGGAGACGAGAGCTTTGGAGAAACGCTGGGGGGACACGCAGGGGTGCCTCCAAGCTAAAAGATTTATAAAGGCAAGCAAGCAGGGAATCTCGGAGTATCTCCTGTCTCTTAGTAGGACGGGTTTGAGGACCTTGGTAGGAATAGTGATTGGACACACTTGGGTGCACAGTCACTTGTTTAACATAGGGAGGACGCGGAGTCCCATTTGTCAGAATTGTGATGACGGAGTTAGGGAAACGGTGTATCACTACTTATGTCAGTGTCCCCGTTTCGCTGGAACTAGGTTTCGTATATTTGGGAGGACACCATTCTCGCAGGCTTGCCTGGGCGAGTTGGAGTTTGGGAATATCTTGAGATATTGTAGATTAACCGGCAAGTTACCGGGGGAAATTAATTAAGAAGTTACGGGGGGGTATCGGGGGGATAAGAGCCACATAGGATTAGGTCCCGCGCCTTTCGGGCACCCGTTCTGATAATAATAATATAGTAAAGGCACTTAAGTAGAATGCGTGGTACTGTCAGTACTATATAATATTAATACATTAATAGAATGCTAGAATATCAAATTTGAAGAAAATCGATTAAATGGAAGTGCGACTTAGCAAGATATAGTTTGGGAGTTTTTTGGGGGGAATTTTCTGAAAAACGATGATAAAGTTATCCTTTTAAACTTGGAATATTAACTATACGTATATATATAAACTTATTAATTTTATTAATAAGAAAAAAGAAAAAAATATTTTGAGGTAGTTCTGCGGAATTAGCGTCATTAAATAATGTTACATAAGCTTGGTTTAATGTTACAGCCGCTCTCTTCTGGAACTGTAATGTTCTTATTTCCATTACTAGCCTATTCAGATACTTGTCCCCTCGCCAACTCTTTATTCGAAGTAAGAAATTATTGGTGAGAGTTTTTTTCTATAATATACCAGAACCATCTGTTCAATATATTGTTTGAGTTCCATTAATGTTGACAGTCTCTATTGTTCTTCAGTTATGTTTTTGAAACAGAAATTTACAAACTATTTCATATAAATTTTTATTTCCTATGTCTTGTAATAATAGAAATAATAATTTTCACTGTCAAAACAAAATCATAATTAATGAGTATTCGTTCAATGTTGAACCAGAATTTAAAAAAAAAAAAAAAAAGACAAAAAATATCTAGCTAGAGTATTATAATATAAGATATAAAAACTGGTTTTAATCCGGCTCCATGGTGATTATATTTAGCATTATACCAATATTATGTGTTAAGAAAAGAATTCTAGATATTAACCGTTACAATGTCAAACGCTAAATCTACTTTAACGCCTACTTGAATTCATTTCAGTCCAAGATTGGAATTGTTTCATGTGGTCAGATATATATTATATATTTATAATTCTTTCACATTTGTTCAATAATATTTATATAATTTTATGATGACATGAGTTAAAATTAAAATATTTTGGTGATTTGAAAAGTTTTTTTATTTTATTTTTTAAACATTTATTTATATAATAATTTACAATCAGCAAAACTAGATACAATAGAGATAGTTTCCATGTCAGCCTGTTTTTTGTTGGGTTTGTGGCGTTCGCCCATCATCAGGATACCTTTCCCCAATGCCACGCTTTATGGCCAGAATATTCCGGTTTCTCTGACAGGAGGTCCCTTGGCCAATGGCGTTTAAGTCGTCTGAGAAGATTCACAGGTATGTTAGGGAGGGCATGTTGGTAGATTGTTGTGTGTGCCTAGTTTGTTGTGGGATCTTTTGTAAAATTGTTGTGTTAGGTGGTCTATGGAATGGGATGTTCAGGTCAGTGGGTAACGTCCTGTTTGTGACCTGAACGTTCGTAAAAATCTTGTTTTGTATGGCTTGAAAGCGTTTAGTTCACGGCCATAACCTGCAAAGTCGGCAGTTCACTTGGGTTGCATTTTAAAGTTAATCTTCAATTTCATATTTTATACAAGGTGTTTTTATAGAGTTTTTCAAATCAGTTTTCTTATTTACTTTGTTTTTAAAGGAAGTAATTCGCTACTCTCAGTATTATGAGTAAACTACCTAATGGCTGAAAAAATGATGTGTTCATTGTAGAAAGAGAGACGCAATACTGACACTGGTAGTCACAATATACATTTTACCTTATTGTTTAGTCAAGAGAATATGAGTAAAATAAAGAGATAAAGAGGGCGACTAGAAACTATATTGGCCAAAGATAACTTCTTGATGATTGTAAACTTGGAGACCCTTGAGAGAGCAGAGTTTAGGCTGAACTTATTTTATAAAGTGCTGGAATCGTTTAGGGCAAGTCAGATGATGCACATTACATAGAACCAATGACGCAGTTCTGTGGTGGAGTTAAGAAGCGTGATATCAGTGTCACTGTTGTGTAGTGTGATAAGAATTATAATATTTCCACCACAATTGCTTTCATAATTTGGATTGTCTTCTTCCAATTATTCTGAAAGAGAAATTGGTCGGCCTGTTTTAATGCATACATGCACATACACACACACGCGCGCGCGCGCGCGCGAAATGTATATATTTTGCAAGTAAGAAAATAAGGTTGAGAACCTATCCCATAAATGGTTAAATATGTTTTGAATATTTATTTTATTTTCTAATTATATTATATTTGTCTGGGTTAATGAATGACGCTTCATATAGAAAACTGGGTCATCCTGGTATAAAGATTATCAACAACTGCTACCTTTTATTTAGTATTGTTAGTATATTTATTTTTCTTAGGTAATGGCTCGTTATTTTAATGAGATTAATTATTATCATATATAAGATTTATTAAGTTCTTTAATTTATGTTAATTAATATGTCCCGTTAATTTGCACTTTTTATTATTTTTATAATTTTATATATTTTTTATTTGTAATTATATAAATTGTGTTTATAAATAAAAATTGATTATAACATTTTTTTAAACTTTATTTCTCAGTGAAAGTTATAACTTAAAGTTTAATGTATATTATCATTATTATTATTATTACTATTATTATTATTATTATTATTATTATTAATTTTTATTTATTTATTTATTTTTTTCCCAAATTCCTCGCGGCCCGCAGGCAAGGGAGGAACCTGTTTCCAGTATTTGGTACTTAGGTTCTTACTGGAACCGGATAATTGTCCTATGATGAAAACAAAAGGAAAAGAAAAACATGTCCGTGCTAGTCTCTGGCGTCTTCCCTTAGCACTTCCCTTACAATGCGGCAGGTGTGGAGTACCACAGCCTGCTGCATCTCGTATATGATGGTCCTCCTGATTCCCATCATGCAGAGGCCCTCCCCCAGCGACCGCGGCACAAGTCCCGTGGCTGAAATAATCAACGGGACTATCTCCACCCCTGAGACCCCTCTCCATACAGCAGATATTTCTGCCGCCAGTGGCCTGTATTTAGCCAATTTCGTGGTATACGCGCGGGCTATGTTGGCGTCATCCGGGACAGATACATCAATCAGCCACACCCTGCCCGTTATTTTGTTATGCCAGATCACATCCGGCCGAGTGTTGGCGACGGCATGGTCCGTCAGTACCTCTCTGTCCCAGTACAGGAGACACCGCGCGTCTCCCAGCACCGGCAGGGTATCATAATTGTAGTATGGGGGGGCGTCTTGTATTAAACTGAGTTTCTGCGCCACTCTCGGTGTAGGATCCTGGCCACACTGTTGTGTCTTTGGAGGTAGTCTCTTATTATTATTGTTATTATTATATTATTATTATTATTATAAAACATTATGTTGTTATATAACCGTCCAATATTTATTAGCATTTCTATTTTCTTTATCAAGAATGCCATGAAATTTTATTTTAAAAGTACCTTGAGATTTATTCTTTAAGGTTTCTAGCACAAATTTGTTTTGTAACTTTTTATTAATCTTTTAGAACTATAAGACGGTAATAGAACCAATCACAAAAACTGGACTACTTCCATTAGCAGAAATATCGAGGTGCCACCACTAATGCTTATCCAATTGCTCGTGAACTAAGCGTTACATTCCCTGTTACACTCATCACAATATATTGCCGAATGAAGTTCTACTTAGACAGCTAATCTCTCCCTAGAAGCTATTTAGTGGTAAGAAACTGGAAATAAGACGGTTTTTAACATAAGGCACGAAATCAACTTTGATGATTATAGAGAAAAACGCTGAATCAACTTTAAGGGGCTAACAAGATTCAAGATCAACGTTGAAAGGTTCATCTATCTACAGCCACACTAGCTCACAACGGTTAGAACGAACAAGAGTTTCAATTAGTCACATCAGTCTTCGGAAAACTCACTACGCTTACACTCGTAAATTCATCCAACCATGAATTGCGACATCGATAAACATTAATTGATGTTAAACGCCATGGATCTGATCTAGGCTTTTTTTTTTATTTAATTAATCCAATTTAATATGTAGAGGACCTGTCTTTTGTTGTGCACTATTTTTTTTCTCAAATACAACTCTGAAATTCCACATTCCTAAAAAATTGCTCTAGCTTTGTACTGGGGCAAAAGGAATTAGATTTTAACGAACTGGTTCGGAACGGAGTTCTAATTCACAAAAGATTGGCACTATAAAAGAGAAGTACAGTTTTATTTTCATTCAAAAAACCGGTCTATTTTTCACCTTTTTTTTGGACTAATAATATTATGGCCATATATACTAATTTTGAACCATGAGAAAAAGCACTAGTTTTTTACTGTTATTCAAAATAAATATGCTATAAATTATCTGTGTAGAAATATTTAGTTTTTTGAATACTTTTTTGTTTTTTTACTTGCAACAAATTTTTTGCAAGAAAGGGATGTTGAAATTTTAGCAACTTCATATTTTTCAATCATTTATTACAAAATAAGACACCTTTTAAACGACATACAACCAAAGGTACTGAATACCATTGAAATGTTATTGTAATGTTGTGTTGTATGCTGGTACCTTGTACTGGCTCGAGCGGTTTTGTAAAAGAGGGTTGTATGTATGTTTAAGAGAGTGAAGTATTAGTAATAATCAAGAGAGCACCACTGTTTTTAAAATAATTATATTATTCTCTAAAAGAATTTAATCTTTACAATATCACAACTGTACCTTAATAAATGATCTAGAATAAAGGCAAATCTCTATCACTGGCATGAGTTTAAGAGAGCGATTCCTGAAGCAAGTAGGCTTTGAAAGCAGGATGCAGACTGTCTTGAAGGAATGCCCTCACTAACAAAACAGTTGGCCAAGTGGCATTGTATTAATTTAACGGATTTTTGTGCCTTAGTTTCCCTAATAGCAATGATCCCAAATTACAGTACCTGACTCTTTTTCACTGCACTAATATACATTTAAAATATTAACAAAATTCTATTTTTGTTACTATAAAATATACTAAACTATTTTTCAAAACTATTATTTTCTTTTATTTTTTTCATTCACTACACCATTATTAATTAGTAATTGACAGGGTTTTATTTATTTATTTATTTTTATTACGATGGCGGTCAGCTATTCGGCGGCGAGCAGCCCAGTACAATTTGGCTTTTATTTTAAAATAATCATTATTCTGTCTATGTGGCAGTTTTCCTATATTGTATATCAAGTGGACACAGTAATAACTCCATCACCACACAGTACACAGTCTCTACAGTCAGTCTCCTTCACAGGACTGTTGACGGCTCCTTCCTATACAACGATGTGTAGGTCATTCTGAAGTAGACCACCGATTCACTTCAGCAATAATATATTGCGACATGATCTTGGTTAATGGCCGCCGAGCAAACATTTTTTTTTCAAGCCCAGCCGAGCAAACATTTATCTTACCCAGTACCTTGTTCTGGAACGCAGATCTGGGTAACTTTTGATAAATTCGCCGAATTTAAACATAATTGACACTAATAGGCCGGAATTTACTATTATTTCTTAGGAGAAAAACTACAAATAGGCCTTTGTTCACTAAGTAGGAAATCTAAGGAAACTATGTCTGAATAGGTGCACAAAGCTGGAAATCGACTGGAAATCATTTTAAATGATTTTTGCCTATCTCCTTTTTGAAACTTCATTATCCATTTTATGTAAATTTATTTAATAGTTTTTTTTTGGTCGATAAAGGATGGCTTAATGATTTTTTAATAATTTATTATATTTATTTTACAAAAATATCTATAAATGGTTTTTGTTTCCATTATTTTTTTATTTTATTTTTTAAATTAAATTATCGCTTCATTTTGTTATGTTTATCAAGAAAGCACCAATATGCAGGTTTTACATAGAATGAATTATTGAATACTTTTGCCAAAAGATTTATTTCATTTCGGTTATATTTGGTGTTAAAGTTATTGCAAGTGATTTGCTGGGGTAAAATTTACGGTTGAATGGTTTACGACCTCGAATAGCTTTTAAGGTGTTCTCTCTCTCTTGCTTTCTTCAATTCATCCTGACGAACCTTGTCGGATGACTGAAGGGCAGTACGGTAATTGAATGACTAGGTACGTTTAGAGAACTAATACTACTGGCCTAGAAAGTAGATGGGTTGCAATAGACGTTGAGATGGTGGCGGCATTGGGTATAGTTTGGCTAGTATAGTATCAGAAAGAAGGTTAGTTGATATTCCCAAGGCGTCCAGCCAAGGGAATGTTTCAACTAGCTAGGAGATTGATGGGTGGGTCTTGATGGCCCAGTTACACAACACAGCCAGATGGCCTTTCCAAACCTGTCTTCTACTTGAAGGAAGTTAGTATAACCCACACCACAATTCCTCTTGCTAAACTCTCTTCTTTTTGAATTATACTTGTTGTTCATCAAGAATTTTGAAGACCCCTACCCCCCTCAGCTCTTTCTACATTCTTTTTTGTGCGATTAATCGTTCTAACTTGCTATTGTATATGAGTCAGTGTTACAAAGCAGAAATAATTCTAACATGTGTCCTTGACATGAATGTTTAAAAAAAAAATGGCACCTCCAACATTTCAATTGATTATTTAGTTCTTTTTTTTGGCCTATTTTGATTGTGAGAGTGTAAAATTGCCGAAGTCGCGTTTTTATTGGAAATACACGATTGGAGTTTCCTTAATTTTCCATTCGGAAGAATTTTACGTACTTTTTATGTTGGACATTTCAGAAAGAAGCCTAAAGTCCTCGGCTTCCCAGTATTCTGTAATATCAGTTTTCCTAGAAAAATATTTCGAATCAATGTTATAGCTCTTTATATTATAGTTGCTATTACTATTGTTTCTTGAGAAAAGGTGAAACGGTGAGCCTGTGTGGTATTACTGTGGAACCTTTCCGAGAGTTGGACGCTAGTAATGATTATATGATTTGGCTGAGAAATAGTAGGATAAAAAAAATTAAGCGGATTAAAATTAGTGATCTTTTGGATATATGGAAAGCCCGCTGGGCGAGTTTTGCGAAGGAAAGGACAACTTATAGGTATCTTCCGGACGCGACGGCTGGCCATAGAATAGTCTCAACGGATTTTTCATATTATGCTGTCTCCCGACTTGTAACCAGGCATGGGCAGATAAATGACAAATGATTTAGAACGGGGCTGGTGAGAGAGGGTTGATATCGTTGTGGCGAAGAGGAGACCGCTGAACATATAGTTTTAGACTGTGAGCTCTATGAAGATCTCCGCACCACAAACTTGTGGCGAGGAATTGGATTTCATGTTAACCTTAGCAATGAAACTCTGCCCTTACTTCTGGAAAATGAGACGGCATATAATGCCTTCAAAATGTTTGCGGAATCCGCTCTGTCGCGGCGTATGTCTTGGGGTCTTTCCCTTGGTGAATGTTTTGTGTGATAGTAACTTATTGGTTGTCTGTAGTCTGTGTGCGTTAGATTCGGGTAGCTAGAATTTTAGATACCTCTCAGGAATATCAAGCACTGAGAGGTTCCTTAGGCTAGTCATGTATGGATGTGCAATGTATGACTGTATTTATTGACTGGTTTGTATATGTACTAGGTTATATTGTGGTTAATCTAGGATGCTTTAGTTTTTATGTTCGTTTATGTGCACTTTTGAGTGCCCATCCCTCGTTTATTTAGTGATTATGTATATATAGCAACAGTTCTGTTTATAGTAAAGTCGATTGCGAAGGATGAGCGCGAGCTCAGGTACGCCCTGTAGTGTGTTTTGATTAAAAAAAAAAAATCGTTTAGAAGAAATCGGAGTAGTTTTTTAAAGAAAATTTGGGAAATAACTCAAAATTCCATTGAAAATGAATGGTGAATTTCGATTGATCAATTTTTGCATATTCTTGGAAATTCGCAAAAACATTTAATTATCCCCCAGTAATAAATAGTCGGAGACACATACACATAAGTGATAGGATCCGAAGAGAGGTATCTAAGCAGAGAATGAGACACAAACTGAGATTCTCACTCGCTACTTAAGCCAGACTAAAGTGGGGGACCCTGTTTATATACAGCAGCGCTAGCTCTACAGGAAACAGTATTTCAACAGTTTATACAGCAGTTACAACGTGTCAGCAACAAATTACAACCTTTCTCTTTACTCACTCTAAATCTCTCACTACCAATTTCTATATTCTTGTAAAGTTCTGGCAGTCTGTGTTATTTCTCATACAGTGTTAAGCATTATTTCCAGTTTATTTATCCCTCAAACCCAATTCTCTCATTCTCGTAGCATTATACATACAACACTTATTCTAGATAATGTCTACAGCTCTGTAATGGCCATTGCTCTTGTAAGTTTTCCTAACAGATACCAATATTTAACAATTTCCACATTTTTTTGATTCTCAGTATACTTCAAAACAATTTTTATTAGTGAAAATTTAATTTCGATAAAATCTAACATGAATAAAAGTAATCCTTTATAGCAGCAGCAAAAGAAAGTAAATAATAATAAAAAAATGATAGTAAGTTCATGCATGAAAATGTACAGAGGCAGCTTTCATCATAGATGGTAATCAAGTAAAATTTTTTTGTTTTTTTTCATTTTGAGGGAATATGGAAATAATGTTCTCGCACTTTCTGTAGACAATATCAGTACGTGGCGATCTGTCTGTCTCATCAAGTATACACTATATAACATGGGTAGACTGTGTATGTATGAGGGACATTATAGTCCGCCCTTGATTCACGTCCACTGGGATGATGATGTTGTGCACTCGGTCAACATCGTCTAGTGAATACTAATGTTAATATAATGCTGTACTGTATCCAGTATTCAGGTAAGATAAACCAGACATATCTTCTGGCTTTTAATGTAATTAAATATAATATTACTGATATAATTATGAATATAAATTAATAAAAATTCAGAAATATTATTTAAAATTGTTTGTGTAATGAAATGATTAAAAAAAAAAAAAAAATCAAATTTACTCTGCCTTGAGATTAATATAAATTTATTTATTTATGTAAACCTTGATTAAAATGGTGAAAATTTGGCAAGGAACCTTAATATGTTTACCCTTATTCCATTGCACCAAATTCTAGATGATAGATTTTTTACAAATTCAGCTTCTTCATTATATATTGAATTTTCTTTAATGTTAGTTATACATTGATTGTTCTTTATAGGTTTTAGAACTGGTAAAACAATTTGCATATTAAAATATCATTTTGGAGGAAAACTCAACCAATACTTACTGATTTCAATATTTAGTGCAGAATGTAATTGAAGATATTCATAAAAATAAAATAGAAAATATTTAAATGAAGTATAAAATAGATAAATTACATTGTATATAATATATGTATATGTATATATATATATATATCAGAGACATTTTCCGTGATAGCCTGCTTCTTTTTGAGATCATCGACCGGTTTCAGGCCCATCATCAGGATTCTTTTTGTCAAACAGTGTGTAAATTTAATTTGCTCTGTGAAAGTCTGTGTTATCACACTGTTTGACAAACGCATCCTGAAGATGGGCGAACGCCCGTAACCGGTCGATGACCTCAAAAAGAAGCAGACTATCACGGAAAATGTCTCCAATGCTTTCCAGCACTACGGATCCAACCACAACTGTATATATACACAACTTATACATATACATTAATATATACTTTTGAAATCTCTTTAACGACAATAATGAAGTATTTTAAGAACAATTCTGTAATGTGAACGACTCCATTATGAGGGATATGCTTTGTTATATGCAAATAAAATTTAACATCTTTTATTATGCTTCAACCATTGCCCCAAAGTAAGATCAAATAAGAAAGAGATACGCAAAACATTGTTTTTTGTAGGATGCAGTGTTTCTTAAATATCATGTTGCATACGTTTTCGGTGATAATTTTACGTCATCAAATCATATCTTATCAAATTGCACATTTTCAAAGACATTTTTAATCACAAATACATTTATCATTTTGTTACCTTGACTACATTATTCTTTTTATTATTGTAATATGTAAATTTTTCTCAAGTATTTTATACATTGTATTTTACTTTTATTACGTTTTTTTAGTTTATATTTAGTTTGTTTTTATTATTATTTTGTTTTCATCGAGATTTTGTATTTTTATAGGTATTTATTTTAGTTTTTCTTTGAAAATCCTACTAATGGTTTTTCCTTTTTTAATGTACTGTATATACTATTTGCTTATTGTATTATATTTATTATTTTCTTAATGTACTCATTATGCATACATACATTACATATATATATTTACTTTTCTTAAGCTCTGGTATACTTATATTACGCACTATATTAATTCGTAAATAATAACTTCAAATTTTATTTGCAGTAAACTCAAGCAGACGGCTTATGACATGCTTTTAATACTTTGTCATTTCTTTAGATTTTTTGTATTTTTTCCTAATAAAGTATTATTATTATTATTATTATTACATTTATCATTTTTAAAAATTCGGCATAATGCAAATATTAACTAATTATCTGGCATTTTATCCGTAAGGATTGATGCATATTATTCTTGTTCCTCACCGGTTTCAGATTTTCATCCATTGTCAGAGCAAAATCACCAAAGTTCGTGTAGAGAGTTCACTTCTACATGATGTTTCTTGTTACACTCACATTTGTTGGTTTGTTGGTTGTACTCGTATAGATGTGGGGAAGAATGAAAATCCGAAACCGGTCAGAAACAAAATGAATATACATGCTACGACGGATAAAATACCAGATATTATCCAGCATTGCGGAATCCATTCACATATTCATTAACTAATTAGCTTGTATAAAATATATGTAATTTTATCTATAAAATATATCTTGTTATATAAATAATAGATGTATTAAAATTGTAAATAATTCTGATCAAACCACCTAGAAAATACAGTTGTGATTTATTTCATTTTTTACGATCGCTTACTCCTAGTAAGAGGAAGTAAAGGGGAATCAAGTCAACTTTTTGAAATAGATTTTTGTCGTAAATTTATATTTGTAAGTTTTCCCAGGCCAAAAAAATAATGTTTTTAGTGAATTGGTGTGTGTGTGTGTGTGTGTGTGTGTGTGCGAATAGAATCGAAAGATTCGAATCTCAAACTTGACATTCCGTTTAGATACTACCCTACCAATAACTCAGAAAGATTTTGGGCAAAATCTGTCAGTCGACAGTGTGACTTTACAGTTTATTTGCTATTTTCATTAAACTATCTATAATACATGTAAAAAATACTTAAATTCTTTTATTTGTAACATTATCGGGAAAATTGAATTTTTGGGAAATTCCGGAGGAAGTTTTCTCTACAGGGTGACTTCAATGCTATATAATGAATTCAATACTATGTAATGACCTCAATACTATGTAATGACTTCAATACTATGCGATGACTTCAATACTATGTAATGACTTCAATCACGTATATAATATTAATATACACTGTGTATCGTTTTATTGATACCGGAAGTTGAAGTGATGAGTAAGAGTAAGGGATTGTTAATTAGAGGGTAAGTCGATTAGAGAGTTGGTATTCGAAATGCATACTACTGATTTATAAAAATATACTAGATTTTAACAAATAATTTAAAGAGATATAAAATAGAAAAACTAAGATGCACAATTGTAAATAACTAAGAATTATAAAATGAAATAAAATATTAAGGAAGTTAGTAAAGTGTTTAAAACCTTAAATAGGGACGCGCTCGCGATGTGAGATGATGCTTCTCATCTGAAAAACTGATGTAGACGTTTGATGCCTGGATCGAACTGAATCCCTTCTCCAGTGGGGCGACGTGTTATATTTGTATCACTCACACATCGACGCTGATGTGTAAGTACGTGTAACACTAAGACATCTCTTGTGGTATATTGACCCTGCGGAGGTCAGTAGTTAACAAGGGCTGATTTGGCCGGGGTGGCGACGCTTTGTTAACAGATGGTGGGCCAGGTAGGCCAGTAAGGTATTATCTCTTGACTGTATATTGATCCTTTTTGAATGAAATACAAAAAGGGTGTTGCCGCGGTTCATGACCTGCAGGTAGCGGCTGGCTGGACCCTTTTCCAATTTTCAACCACTAGTTGTAATTTTTAGATTTATTTAAAAATTATCTCTTCTTTTTTTCTTGCTATCGCTATCACATCACAACTGGTACCATTGCTACAATTACAAATTTTAAAATCCGTTAAGTGCCTAGTGTTTCTTTAAGATATTAGAATAAGTTTTTTATTTTTTTTCTTTTTACAATCTAATCACATCTCTATTCTGCCAGGTTGGTAGGTTGGTGATTGCCACTGACCTCATATTTATTTATTTAGGACAAATGTATAAAATTGAAAGTTTAATAATTTTGTCATTTTATATAATTATTATGTATTAGAGGTGTAAGAAAAACTGTGTGAGTTTTACACCAGATTTTTTTTTTTTTTAATTTTTCTCGAAAATGGTTATTGCAATTTTCATTAAATTTGAAATGCTAAGCGCACAGATATATGACCTATCACTTTTATTTGAAACTTTTTTCTTTTTTTGGGGTGAAAATTTATTTTAGTGGTTGTTTTGGATAATGTGTGTGTTAGGTTTAAATTTTACACAGGTTAAGTGGTTGAGTCAGAGAGCTCTACTAGGTAAACAACAGTAATCGCACTACCTTCCTTAGTTACTATTGGTCCAATGTTTAGTAAACATTCCAAGTTTTAAGAAAATTTGTCAATATTAGAATTTTAATGATTGCAGTAAGAGAAAATCGTATAGGTGATCCGCAACAATTTTTTTTTTTTTTGGAAACTTGTGCTAATTATAATGGGTACGAGAAGGACGAATTGGGTTTAAGAGATGAATAATCTGGTAATATTGCTGAATACTATATGATGAGGAAGTAACACAAACTGCCAGGACTTAATACGTAATTAGAAATCAGGTAGCGGGAGACTTAGCCTTCTGGCTTTTATCCCCCCGATGCCCCCCATATCATCCCCTTAAATAGTCTCCCCCGGTAGCCTACCGGTCAGTCTACAATATCCCAAGATATCCTTTAACTCCAACTCGCCCAGGTAATCCTGCGAGAGTGGTACCCTCCCAAATATGCGAAACCTAGTACCAGCGAAACGGGGACACTGACATAAATAGTGATACACCGTTTCCCTGACTCCGTCATCGCAATTCTGACAAATGGGACTAGACGTCCTCCCTATGTTAAACAAGTGACTAGACACCAAAGTGTGTCCAGTCACTACCCCCACCAAGATCCTCAGACCTGTCCTACTAAGGAACATAAAGTACTCCGAAATTCCAGCTTAATTCCTTTTATAAATCTTTCAGCTTAGAGGCACCCCTGCGTGTCCCCCCCAGCATTTCTCCAAGACTCTCATGTCCCAAAGTCTAATCTGTTTGTCGCAAAACCTCTTAGTGACGGCAAGGGCTGGTTCAGGACCACAAAATGGTAATGATGATCCCTCCCAAACCAACTGATCCGCCCGCATGTCCAGGTATCCAATAGAGAGGCACCTTACCCCTCCGAGCCAAGGCGTTAAGCCTTCTCCTACATCTCCCACTAGTTTCGAGCTCCACCATGGCTTGCTCAAAGCCCTCAGTGCGTCTTGACTAACGGAGAATGTCCGCACCTCTTTAATCTCTCCATGCCACTCCCTCACAAGGCGGCAGCATTCAATAATGCCCACCACCTCGGACTGGAAAACAGTGGCCAAACCACGCAAGGCCACCGAATTCCCTCTATCCAACTCCTGCAACCATGCTCCCGCTCTTGACAGGCCAGTCCCCTCCTACCGAGAGCCATCTGAATAACAGTGAATAATGCCGTTACCCGCCTCCGTTGGCTTCGTGAGGTTATTATCCCCTGTACTGCCAATACTAATCTCGTAATCCCACTCAAATCCCCATTTCTTTCTCGTCTCATCATGTTTAGGTAGCAGAAATCGGTTTACTCGCCAAATCTCATCCTCAATCCTAGTGTGAGAGGTGATCACCCTGAAAGGTTCTCACCCATTCTCCTTATACCTCATACTGAGGTACCCTTCATCGTTTTACCCACCACCACATACTGAAGAGGGGTTAGCCCCAGCAACATCTCCAGTGCCACCGTCGGTATCGTTCTCATCGCACCAGTAATAGCCAAACATTCCGTGCGCTGCACTCCTTGCAGCTTCTTGCTTTTTCTCCCTACCAAGGGGCCAGCCTACCATGCCACTGCGACAGGAGTATCCTTGGCTTCACCAACTTTTCATAAATCCTAATTAGTCTGGCATAAGTAACGAATGAGATCTCAATTTTGTGTGTGTTGCTCCCTCCGCTTTAGATCCCATTCTTTGGATCCTATTACATAATCAAAATGGAATTTCACAAAATGAAAATTATTAATGCAGTGAACTATTTATGTACCACATTTGAATTTAGTTGAAATGGAACTTCGTGAACTCAGGCAATTATCGTATAAATAAAGGGTCTACTTTAATCCAACTAAATTACCGGAATATTCAATCACTTCATTGTTCACTTTAATAAAAAAACAGCTAGAAAAGCATTTTATTTTCCAGGAAAACTCTTCAGGAAATCAGGAGGAAGAATGTAAACATCTTATAAAAAAAACACTCAAATTGCTTTTTCTTTTATTTATTTTCATTTTTAAACTTGAATGTGAATAGTATAATACTTGTTGATCAATGAACTGTTCAATTCATTTAATGTTTCTAATGGCATTATGTAAAAAAACTTCGTCATCAAACCATAAAACTACCATCTTATAATTATGAAATTAACATGGACGAAAAATTCTCTAAATTTCTAAATATAATATGTATGTATATGAATAAAGGAAATTGTTCAAATAGTTTTCTATGAGAAATTATAACAAGTAGAAAACTAATTGGTTGTTGCATTTTATTTACCTTAACCCAGAAGTCTTCATATTATTTATTCTTGTAATACAAAATTGAACAACAAATTTTGATAATTTTTGGATTATTCTGGTTAATTTAACTGAATGGCAATTTATAAAAATGTTTCCCTAATGAAAAGAAAACTAAAATACCATGTTCTACTAAATTTACAAAAAAGTAATAATAATAATAAGAAAAGTTTATGTCTGCTAATTACAGAATAAATGCGTTTATGAAATTCTAATAAATCTCCCATTTTTATTGTTTGTTTTAAATCTAACTCATTAAACTCAGGATTTATAACGTCAGCTTACGTACACTTGAACACAGATCCCCTCCCCCAATAATGATCAGTGTTAATTAAATTAATGGATATCATTTTTATTAGAACTTTTTTTATATATATTTTTTATTTATTTTTATTTATTTATTTTCTAACCAATACAAAACTGGAATTAAGTGAAATAATGAATTTATTGAAAAATGTGGTTGACTTGTTCTTTAGTTTATTGAATCTGTCACAAAAAAGTACCCTATCAGTATGGAATTTATTTTTTATTATATATCTACATATAAAAGTCAAAATATATATATTACTACTATGCAAGTATTGTTTACAAAATAATATATAGAGAGTAATGAGTGGAGGATGTGGTTACAAAACAAAATGTGAAAGAACTATTATATCTGCCTTAAGTGTTAGACTTTTTTGTAAATATTTTGTTTATAAACAGCATATGGTCGTCTGTAAAGTGTACAAACGTGTAATTGTTGGCGATTGTGTGTTCAAACTTAAACCCCCCGGTTGATAACGGGTGATGAACACCACACCTGCTGGGGCAGTCAAGTGGCAAATCAATAGGAGAACGTTCTCTCAAGCTAGCTTCGGGAGTCCGAAACGGGTTAGAGTCCAGCTGTGCTTCACATAGATTTGTTTCTTCCTAGGAGCTTCTGCAGCTCACCATCCGGTGATGGCCTGTATTGCCTGTAACGAGAGAACACTGTCCGGAGTCCGGCAGTGCACTGAGAAGGCTCCGGGCGCCGATAACCATAGATGTTGTAATAGCACCCATCCACTGCAAACAGAATGCAACCACTGCAGAGAGAAGAGAGGCCCTCTCTGGTTAACAGAGACTATTCTCTGACTTAGGCAGGCTTGAGTGGGTGAACCAATATAATTGGGTTGTTGAGGAGAGAAATTAAGTTTGATTAAATGAACGAGTATGATGACACTAATAAAATGTAGCTAAGTTTACATTAACTGCACTGGATTTTATAATGAAGATGATAGAATGAATGGTGAGAGTAGGAGATATGACACGATGCGACGACTGGTGTACAATTGTATGGTTGTATATGATAGATCCCTTTAGATGGATTCCCACTGGCTTATATACACAGGTTCTCCCACTTTAGCCTGCCTAGGTCAGAGAGTAGTCTCTGTTAACCAGAGAGGGCCTCTCTTCTCTCTGCTATGTTTGCATTCTCTTTGCTGTGGATGGGTGCTATTACAATGTTGACGCGCCTTACAAAAAGAAGAAAAAAAACAACACTAGCTTCTCCTTCACTTTTCCTACACAACCAACCTACAGAGAAATGTACCGTTTACAAACCAAATTATGATGGAACTGAAACCTCAATTGATCTCCCATAATATGTTGCAAATCAAGATTCACTTTTTCTACCACTTTTGAAAATCCTAGCGTATCCGCAATGCTTCATTTTGTGGTCATCGACCGGTTTCAAGTATTTACCAATGTTCAAGATGTCTAGATAAACAGTGTGGTGTTACAAACTTTGCACAAGGCAAAATCAATTTACACGCTAAGTGTAATACTTAAATTGAATCAATGAATTCACTGCATTGGGATTTACTATTTGTTAATAATTGTACCTTACTGGATTTAATAGGTTCCAATTTGTAATTTTATTTGGTATTAGTTCCAAATTTATTTGGTATTTCTCTTGCGCTCATTACTTATAGAAATTACGTAAATAAAATAGAAACAGTAAAATATTTGTAATATTACTTATTTTTTTAATCATGTTAGTTTTCGACAAAAATAAACATTAAATTTTGTTAATTACAATATGTTAATGAATAAACAATTTCTTCTTTTCTATTTTATTCTAAATATTGAGAAAGTAAAATATCCCGGAGCAATATTTGAACCAAACAATAGAAATTTACAAACTAACCTGATATAATAAAATAATGATATTATCTTCAAGCAATGTTGACTTGAGTTAATTATTGTTACTTCATAATGTCTTAATAATCAAAATAAGAAGTTTGAACTGTAGTGTTTATTTTTATTGGTTGTTATTATAAAAAATTAATTTATAATTCAAGAAAAAAATTAATAAATATAAAAAAAATAAAAAGAAAAAGAAAAAACCAAATTCGCCCAAAAGATTTTTTTATTTTTTTTATTTTTAATAGAATTTTTATTTATATAAAAAAAGGATTACTTTAATAATTGGGATTAAACATTTCTCAATTTAATCTTTTGAGAATTTTACTAGCTGGCGAATAACATAATTAAATTTAACAAATTATTCAAGTATTTGTTCTTTCGATTCTCCCAGGGCAGTTCATCAAGACAAAACCAAAAACTGGGTGAAATATTAACTCCAATTCCGTTATTGCAATTATTACGTATAATATCTAACGACCAGTTTTTTTTATTTTAAATTGTAATGTTTACTAAAACGTTGTGGGTATCATATTGCTTTTGTATGAGCAGTTTAAATTTAAACCTAAGTCACTGTTTCCTTCCCCCAGAAATTCCTAAAAATCAATTAATCAGGGCAAATGTTTCCAATAAAAGTTTATAGGTTTGTATCTGTTACAGTGACCATTCTAAATTTAATGAAAATCTTTGGAACAGTTTCGAGAAAAATTCAAAACCTCAAAGAAACAATTCCGTTAAATCAAATTTGAGTTCAAGCTGATCATTACTTTATCTTAATATTATATAGATAGCATAACCACAAATTATACTGCAGCAGCACTTTTGGGGGAGGTCTATGGTTACTACTCTCCACCAGAAGCTGATACTAAGTGACCGATACTTAATATTTAGATAGTTTACAAAATTTCAAGAAAATGGTATAAAAAAAAAAAAAAATCGACAAAATTATTCAGTTTAAGTTGTGGCAGAATGGAATATAAGATTTACGCTTCCTCAATTTGATTTTTTTTTTTTTTTGAAATATTTTGTTACAAAACACAGACACCCACGAAAAACTAATTAATAATTAAATCATGTGATAATATTTTTGCAAATTTGTGGATCACTGTGTTGTCAAATTTGTTGCCATACTGTAATGCAATGTTCTGATAGATGTGTTGGATGCGCACAATGTTATTGCATCAGTTATATCAATATTATTATTATCTGGATCCCAGACAGCGCTACTAACCGCTACCAATTAACATAATTACATAGATTGATACTTATCAATATTAGCTGAAATTCCATTACACTTAATTGAATCAGTTTTGACACAATTTGATAGAAATGTTATCAATGAATAAGTTAAATACAAATGGCAAATCTGTGTAGTAAGTGGGGGCCATTCAATAAATTACAATTATTATTTATTAGTTTGAAATGAATTGTTAATAGATATTATACATTTTCTTTACAGCCACATTGTTGAAATATATTATATTGGATAAGTCTGATAGGAAAATAAATTAGCGTAAAAGTGTGATTTTCACATGATATTGTAGCGAGTATTTTTGACTGAAACGTTTTGCTTAACCAATTTATCTCTACTTTAGCTGACAAGCATAGATATACAAATGTTAACTTGGATGACTAGTAAAAAAAATAAAAAAATACGATAAACATTACGTTAAAGAGTGAACTCTCTATACGAACTTGGTGAATTTGCTCTGACAATGGATGAAAATCAGAAACCAGTCATGAACAAAATCAATATGCATGCTAGGAAGGATAAAATACCTGATATTCCAACATTGCAAACCCACCCACATTTTCAACAAAAAAAATCTGGTGTGAAACACTCACACAACTTTCTCTTACTCCAGTTCTAAAAATGATAATTGACAAATTTCATACTTTGTGTACCAAATTTAATGAAATTCGTCGAAAACTGAAAAAACTGTTTCAGTAAAAGCGCACTTCCGGTTTACTAATTTTCTTGAAACTCGGAATTTCAGCCCTTCTATATTTCTAACTAATTATGTTTGGATGATAGAATTGTATAATCAACTAGGATAGCACTTTGATGAAAATCTAACCCCACCCCTCCCCTAAAAGTGCCCTTAAAAGAATTTTTCCAGAGAAATGTTTTAGATAAAAGTTGTAGATCCTTGCATGTTTAGTTTATATACGAAGTTTCAAAAAAATCATCGGAGCCATTTTTGAGAAAATTGCGAAAAAGTGAATAAATCATTTAGTAAAGTGGTAAAGTAATTGCACTTCCGGTCATCCGATTTTTTTCAAACTCGGAATTTCAACAACATATTTAATTCTAATTAACATTATTTAGATGACAGAATTGTCTAATAAACTGAAATAGCACTTTAGATAGAAACCTAACCCCACCCCTCCCCCAAAAGTGCCCTTCACTGCATTTTCCCGGAGAAATGTTTCAAATAAAAGTTGTAGCTCTTTGTATGTGTGGTTGATTTTTGAAGTTTAAAGAAAATCGTCGGAGCCATTTTTGAGAAAATCGCAAAAAAGTAAAAAATCCAACTAGTAAAGTGGTACTTCCGGTTGAGGAATTTTGACAGATAACGTAGTGTCAGATCCCACAGTGATACCTAAACGGAATATCAAGTTTCAAACTTTCTAACTGTTTTTCGTTTTTGAGCTATGCTGTTTGCACACACTGATTTTTTGGGGACTCAGGGGACCTCAAATGGATATGTCCGGTGAAAACTCGATATCGAAAATTTGACACGATTACAATACTTCCTCTTACTAGGAGTAAGAGAAAGTAAAAATACATTTTCTTAACCAAGCAATATTTATTTACTATTTTATAGGATATATGATTTAGCGAAGATACATAATTAGCAACATTGAAATATATTCAATATAACAAAGTATAAATTCATAAAGGAATAGACGAGTTGAAACTATATTTGCATTATCCTTAATGTGTAAATAGTTCATGCAAATGCATAACTTCCTTAATGAACATTTCAAACATTTCTAAATGCATAATACTCTTGCCAACGTACTTGGGATGAGAGAGTGAATAAGAAGGGGTAGGCTAAAGGATAAATTTACATCTTCATTTCTACACAGTGCTAAGTACATGCGAGATAGTAATTTCTATGAACAAGCTGCTAGTGTTGTCCTTGTATAGTGGATCTAGGATTATTGCTTAACCATACCACAAAAATTTATTATGTTTACAATATTACATATATGTATGCTGTTGCAAGTGTAATTAAAAGCTTGTTAGTGAATAGTAAATAATAAATAATTGTATATTCTAATATTTGTTGATCCTAAGCTCTTATGTTTGTAGTAAATTGTTTATTATTTTGCTTAATACTGGTAAGGGGAAGCAGTATTGTGTGGTCGTGCCAAATTTTTGTCATAAGATCCAAATCATTATAGATTCATAAGATCCACAAAAAACGAAGAATTAAACACTAGTCAACTACTTAGGCCAGATTAGGGAGGCAGAATTCTGTATATATTTATATAGAGCTTACAAGTGAACAGTTTGAATACAGTCATCGACACCAATCCGTAAGGGCGTGGGTTTATATCCCACGGATAGTATTAGAGAGAATGAATTTAAGACATAGATAGAAATAAACTGGTTAAATATGAACACTGAACTGCATTGAAACACAAACTGCAAGGATTTTACACTGTTCATAGATGTTAGAAAATAAGTTAGTGAAAGAATAATTAAAAGAGAGATAGAATGGCTGATAAACAGAAAGTAGAATGATGTTTTTTGACTGGTGTCGATGATTGTATTCAAATTGTTCTCCTCTCTGTTCCCCTGTAAGCTCTATAAATATGTTTAGAATTCTGTCTTCTTAGTCTGCCCTAGATAGGGAGTAACTAGTGTTTGAATCTTCGTTTTTCGGATCCTTTGAATCTTTAATGATTCGGATCCCCTTAAATTTTCGTCTTTTCCCAAGGAAATACACATTTCAAGGTCCCAGTGTTCTTCAAAAGATCTAGATAAAACAAATGTATAATTAAAGGAAAATAACTGATTCTAAATCAAAATTTTTAGAATTAGTTTACAAGGCATTCACAACATGTACAATTTCGTTCCGAAATTAATAAAATCATAATATAATATGTTCATGACCAACTTCATTTAAAAATTTGTCCACATGGGTAAACCAACAATATTTAACATTCTTAATTTTATTAGAACAAACGGGGGTTTTTTAAGCTTTAAATAATAAACTTTTGGCTATCTTGAACGGACCATGGCCAATGAAGCTTTGCATTTCAATTTAGTGTTAGTTTTAGAATATTTGCTTTATTATTATGTACTAACGCATACTCTAAATCTCATTATAAAGCTAGGAACAAATGGCATATATGTTTGTAAAACTGAATAATTACCCGTACCAAATCATCAATGTAACGAAAAATCCAAACACTGGCAGCATACAATAACGTAGATAAAACCAGAGAATGGTTAAGTTTATAGTTTATCAATTAAATCACAGGTAGGAAATTTAGATTTTCTTATAATATCAATAAACAAAGCCTTGTGCCAATTTGGCCTTAGAAGAAGCATAAGAAGCATACTTTGTAATGAGAATAAGCCAGAGGAAGAAAAAATTACACCAAGCATTAACCAATTCGTCGAATTTTGAACTTTCAAAATAAAAGTTCCGCTCATATTTATTTTTACCTCTATGAAAATTCACAGTTTTTGGTTTTTACAAATTGTACACAATTCTGTTGGCACTATGGAAAATTTAGACATTTTAATATTTATTATAATAATGTGTTTTCTGTTTGTTGCTAACTTCGTCCGGACGATTTCTATTGGAAGATTTAGTCTTGAATAAGATTATGCTTCTGAAGTTAATAGAGTGAAATTAATTTATGATGAATATATAAAACTAAATCCTATACGTGCACAATTTTTCTAAGCCTTCTTCTCTTAATTTCTAGCCCGTCATGTTTAACCTTATTTTAAATGCCATTATAAGCATGGATGTCCTAAATACCCCATAGATCCTCATAAATCCAATTTCAAGGAAGAATTGTTTACATTGAAAGACCTATTTTTTTATGCTTTATTCTTTTTGACTGACACCTTGTATGGTTTTCTTAAATACGAAAATAATGGTTTTGTTTGGGAAATTTGCTAATTTGATTTGTCTTTTTATTAACAGAACATTTATAAATTAATCTAGTCATATTCTTTGCATTATTGTAATGCAAATGTCAAATTTCTAGGTTAATTAACAATTTTTCATTTGGAACTTGGAGAATTTCACTTTAGGGATATTCATAGTCGTAGTAGATTTTTAAAAAATTAGATATATACTACCAACTAATTTAATAAAACTGTTTTGTGCATGATATTTTCAACAAAAAAAAAAATAAAGCTTAAGAATTCTGCAAAAAAAATGAGTTTCATATAATATATATATATATGGGGACCGACCATAAAGGAATGCTATCCTGAATGAAGTCACTAATGAAGATGACCATTGTGTCCAAACTATTCAACTCACTCGGCTTCTTTTTACTCTTTTTTATTTTTTATTTTTTTTTTTCTATCTTCACTGAGTCTCTTTCAGTAGTACTGTTGGACATCCACTTTCCTTGCAGGATAGGAAGAGGCTTCCTGTACTTATATGGACATTGTTGGATTTCCTCATTCCTTACTATAAGTACAGGACATTGTAGAATTAATGTTTTCTATACAACCATCATTTTTTCCTCCCCCCCATTTTTATACTTCTCTACTCCTTGTTTCTCTACATATCCTTAATATTAAAAGTTTTAAAAGTTTGTTATTATTTTGAACCATTAATCACTTTTAATGTACATTATTTTGGTTGTAAAACATTTTTAGCACTTGTTAATTAAAACTTTTCGAAAAGTTTTTTAATATGTTTTATTTTTTTTTTTAATTCTGACAAACTTTTATTTTACTTATTACATTATCTAATTACTCATTCATTATTTGAATGCTAAATTTATAATTTTTTCAAATCATACCATTTTTTTTACTTTCTCTTACTCCTAGTAAGAGGAAGTATTGTAATCGTGTCAAATTTTCGATATTGAGTGTTTCACAGAAATATCCGTTTGTTAGGTCCCCTGAGTCCAAAAAAGTGGTTTTTACAAATGGTGTATGTGTGTGTGGGTGTGTGTGGTGTGTAGTGTGTGTGTGTTTGTGTATGTAGTTGGAACAGCATAGCGCAAAAACGAAAAAATTGGAGAAAGTTCAAACTTGATATTCCGTTTAGGTATCACCATGGGACCTGACAGTGGGTCATCTGTTAAGATTCCTCAACCGGAAGTACCACTTTACTTGTTGTTTTTTTTACGTTTTTGCAATTTTCTCAAAAATCGCTCCAACGATTTTCTTCAAACTTTATATATCAACTACACATACTAACCGCTATAACTTTTATTTGAAACATTTCTCTAGAAAAATTCATTTAAGGGCACTTATGGGGGAAGGGTGGGGTTAGGTTTTCATCTAAAGTGCTATTTTAGTTTATTAGACAATTCTGTCATCTAAATAATGTTAATTTAAATTAAATATGTTGTTGAAATTCCGAGTTTGAAAAACATCGGATAACCGGAAGTGCGTTTACTTTACCACTTTACTAAATAATTTTTTCACTTTTTCGCGATTTTCTCGAAAATGACTCCGACGATTTTCTTGAAACTACGTATATAAACTAAACATACAAAGGTCTATAACTTTTATCTAAAACATTTCTCTGGGAAAATTCATTTAAGGGCACTTTTAGGGGAGGGG
>JAAEAF010008587.1:0-28048 GCA_011037195.1 Triatoma infestans
TTAATGGCTTCGTTAAATTTTGTATACTATCTTTCATTACATAAATAAATGTAAATTTTTATTTATGTATAAGGGTTCTGGGACGTTACAACATTAACCTTTCCTCTAAACATCTTTTCAGTACAGTATATGGTTCTACGATCTAATAATTTAAAGTATATTAAATGATTTTTTTTTTTTTTTAGAAAGATGAAGTAATTAAAATTATTTAGCCACACTGTACCAAATTCTTTTATTACTATCGGGATTTGGCTTCTTACAATACTTATCTTCAAGTAATGGTTTATAAATTCTGATTGAGATGGATGCTAATGATACTAAGTATTAAAAGGCAGCTATAACATCCATAGATTAAAACTTAGTATTACTATAATCCACATACAAAACCTTTCCAGGGCAGGTACTAGCACTGAATACATTTTAGAAGAGTTCGCCAATAACATTGAATTACCCATACATAACAACATTTGAAATGTAACATAACAAAGTCCATATAACTATCTACAAAATCATTCATTGCAGTTAACATTCTATAGTGGAAAAAGCAAATGGAAAAATAGAAATAATTGGAAATATATTTTATATTTTAAATAAAATCAATTTTAGAAGGAAATTTGTACGTTGGCTGGCAGAAGGATCAAAACGCAGGTATAAGACACCGTTACAAGAGAGGTCGGAGAACTCGGTTACTCTTTGTCTTTTAACCCCTTCTAGAAATCATATATAAATGGCAGGTATTAACTAGCAACACCAGCATTGTTTCAGTCAGCCGTCTTACAGAATTCAACCAATAATAATATTCGGAGCGTCACTCTCTCATTTTAAATTCAGTGTGCCAAATAAGTGTTTAATGTGAACATTTGTGTTTAAGAATATTTAAGTGCAAAAGTTACTATATATTTATAAGCTTATTATTAAGAATTATTATAAACTATTTAAATGCATATAGAGATAATATACTTATTTTGAAACAGTGTGTATCTTGATACTTCTCTGTTTAAATCATACATACACACAAGCCCCATCAACAACGCTTGTGCTACACAACTATACTCCATCCAATACAATAAATCCCCCCCCCCCAAACAAAAATAAAAACTGTTCTGTTGACGGCACTTCCGGTTACTGAGGTTTTTTTCTTCAAATTTGAAATTATTGCAACACTTTAAATGTAATTAATAGAACCATACATTGTTCTCTAGTGCTGCGAAAAGTGAACACTACTGTTCCTCTAGAAAAACCTCCAAAAATTCAATTTCCCCGGGAGGGAAATTATTCATATTAAATGATAGTTACTTATATGTGTAGATAGTATTCGAAGTTTAAAGAAAATTGTTGGATCTGTTTTCAAGGAAATCATGAAAAACAAACAAAACAAAAAAAAAATTCGGTAAGTCACAATTCCGCTTGATGAATTTTTCCTTAAACATAAGTAATAACCAGTTCGAATTTCCGGCGATTCTTCGGTTTTGAGATATTTTGTTCACACACACGCGCGCGCGCGCGCGCATACATCTTTTCTATACGCAAGAAGTATGTATTTCTGATAATACTCAATTTCAGAAATTTTGTCACTATGCATTCTCGTACCAGGAATAAGACAAAGCGATAAATAAATATTCTGCATTAAACTATTATGAATAATGTGTCTTACTTAACTTAATTCAAATTTCATTTGAACATATCATATTGTTGCTCGTTAGAGATGGGACAACTGTACTAAATGACCCAGGTCATTGACTCACCACGTGATATTTATATAGATATTAGTGGAACGAAATCCAGACAGATTGATTTACATGTCATAGCAAAATCCTTTAATCTTTATCTCTTTTTTTTTTTTTTACCCTTTTTTTTACTTTCTCTTACTCCTAAATAAGAGAAAATATTGTAATCATGTCAACTTTTTTATATCGAGTTTTCACCGGAAATATATGTTTTGAAGTCCTCCGAGTCAGAAAAAAGGCTTTTTAGAAAATGCTGTGTGTGTGTGTGTGTGTTTTTTTATTTGTTCGTATTTACGGGAACAGCATAGCTCAAAAATGAAAAATCACAGAAAGTTCATACTTGATATTCTTGTTTGGGTATCATCATGGGAACCAAACAGTAACTTATCTGTTAAAATTCCTCAACCGGAAATACCATTTTATGAAAAGGATTTTTCATTTTTTTTTTTTTGCGAAAATGGCTTCAACGATTTTCTTTAAACTTTCCAGATCAACTACACACAAAGAGCTACAATTTTTTTTTTTTTTATTTAACACATTTCCTCCGGGAAAAATCATTTAAGGGCACTTTTTAAGGAGGGGTGTTTTATAGTTTCCTTTAAAGTACTATTTGAATTTATTACACAAATGTTAAATTCATTAATATTAATTTAATTAATTTTATTATAATTAAATATGTTAATTAATTATGATTAAATGTGTTCGAAATTCCGAATTTGAAAAAAAAAAAACGGATGACCGGAAGTGAGTTTTTACTGTAAAGTATTTTTCATTTTTCAGTTGTTTTTTTCTCTAAAATGGCTTAAACGATTTTCTTTAAAATACATGTGAAGTTTTTCAGTTTTCGCGATTACTTCCATAAAAACGCAGACGGATATTAAATTTGGTAAGGGAAGGGATTAGGTCAGTGGTTAGGGCGTTGGACTCTTACACGGAGGTCCCGGCGTTCGGGTCCAGTGCTACCTCTTAGATTTTTTTTCTTCCTAGGAGAGTCTACAGCTCACTGTTCGGTGAGTGACAGTGTTGTGTGGAGCGAGAGAACACTGTCCAGAGGCCGGCAGGGCACTGAGAAGGCTCTGGACGCCAATGACCATGATAGATGTTGATGCGCCTTAATTAAAAAAAAAAAAAAATTAAATTTGGTAAATCCTAATCATGAGAGATCCACCTCCAGCTCGAACGGCGGGGCTGCTCAACTAAAGGAGTTGCAATGTAACAGGTACTGATCATCTCTGTCTTCCATCCTAGTCTGATCATGAGGAACAGAATACTTGGTGAGGAAGTTATGCAATCAATTACCAATTTGATTCGTTGGATTCGTGTCGATACTACAAAAAACATTAAATGTGGTACAAGAAACACATTCAGCCAGCAGAGTCATGAACCATATATGTGGTTATGGATTATGCCGAGGGAGTCAATGATTATTTGCTCTGCGATCACCGTCAGTTTCTTTCTGTCGATACCGACATCGTCGAAAAAAGATAGAGTATTTTTTGGGATCATTCCCCTGGAACCAAACCAAAGTCCATAGACCGCGAAACTCTACTCTGAATTACTCTGCAGGAAGGGCACAGATTTTTCGTAGATGCCCTTCTTTTCATCGTTAATGAGTGCTGCTTGATTGGGTACATTGCCCTCAAACCTCACTGTGGGGTCCAAGATCAACGCAGTTCCACCTTTGCTGTCAAACGCTACTATGTCTGCGTATCGCGGCGACCCTCATCTGTGTCCACACCTCTTCACGGCACGCGTAACCTTTCTCTTGCATAAACTCAATGATACACTCCTCTTAACGCCATGGTGCCGAGGGGTCACAAGCAACATGCTGTTGGGGTAGCTTCCCAGCACATGGGCTGGAGTTTCCTTCTCTCGGCCGTATCTGCGGCAGAGGATCCCAACGTAATGCGACGCCTGGATCACCTACTCCCGGTCCACCACGAGAGGAGCATAATTGATGCTGAGTTTTACTGATTGATCCACTCTGTGCTTTGTCGCAAATGAATTTATTCCCAAGCGTTGAAGCTTTGAAATGTTGGACGCCATACCCTTGCCATTTGCAACTTGCCCCCATTCCTCGAAAGCTCTTTCTCGTAGAGACTGTCTTATCTTTTTAATATTGTCAACTTCTTCGAGGCTTGCATTGTAGATTCTCAACCGGTCTTTGCATTCGGAAACTTCATTGCTGTTATTAAATATAGACTGGAAGAGAGCATCGTCGACGTTGGCCAATCTATGGGCCACCGACCAATGCTGGAGAGGCGCCTTCCAGGAACATCTAAGTAGCCCAAGCCCACGATAGCGATCTATCACTTTTGTTTGAAACATTTTGTCGATAAATTCATTTAAAGAAGGTTTGGGGGACGGGGGGAGATTAAACTTTCCTCACGAAAGGCATTTTATTAAGTTTACATGGTCCCGTTGATATAAAACTTAAGACAAAAATACTTTCTCATACATACGTAAGTGGAAATACTGCGATCATTGCCAAATTTTAGAAATTGAATTTTTACCGGAAATACTGTTTTTTGGAGGGTCTCTTGAGTACGAAAATTTTTTTTTAGCGAATGGTCTGTATGGTGCGTGAATAAAATAACTCGAAAACTAAAAACCGCTTTTATTCGTCATCACTTTTATTTTAAATATTCTTTCAGGAAAATGTATTGTTTGGATGGTTCTGCTGGAATAGCAACATTAAGGTTTCCTCTTAAGTGCCCCACCAGGATAATAATGAATGCTTCTACCACATATAGTATTTTGAAGTACAACAAAAGCTTACTTAGGAGAATTTCACATTTGAAGAAAATCTGTTAACCATAAGCGAATTTATCACAGATATTTTCCGTCGATAGCCTGCTTCTTTTGCTGGTCATCGACCGGTTTCAGGCGTGCACCCATCATCAGGATGTTTTTGTCAAAACAGTGTGATAACATAGACATGCACAGACCAAATTCAGTTAATACACTTATAATGGGTATGAGAAGGAGAGAAATTGGGTTAGAAAGATGAATAAACTGGAAGTAATGTTGAACGCTGTATAATAAGGAAAGTAACACAAACTGCCTGGACTTTGCACTAAAATATATAAAATGGTAGTGAGAGATTTAGAGTGAGTAAAGAGAAAAGTTGTTGACGCGTTGTGACTACTGGTATGAAGTCTTGCAAGACTGTTGAAAGATTCTCTCCTATGGCTAACGCAGCTGTATGTAAACAGATTAATCCCACTCTAGTCTGGCCTAAACTAGTGTTTGAGAATGGCATTTTTTGTGTGCCTCTCTCTCTGCTTTAGATCCCTCTCTTCGGATCCTATGAGAAGGAGAGAAATTGGGTTAAAAAGGTGAATCAACTGAAAGTAACGCTGAACGCTGTATAATAAGGAAAGTAACACAAACTGCCTGGACTTTGCACTAAAATATATAAAATGGTAGTGAGAGATTTAGAGTGAGTAAAGAGAAAAGTTGTTGACGCGTTGTGACTGCTGTATGAACTCTTGCAAGACTGTGTAAAGATTCTCTCCTATGGCTAATGCAGCTGTATGTAATCAGATTAATCCCACTCTAGCCTGGCCTAAACTAGTGTGTGAGAATGGCATTTTCTGTGTGTCTCTCTCTCTGCTTTAGATCCCTCTCTTCGAATCCTATTACACACTCATTTTGCTCTGTCCAAGTCTATGTTTTGACAAAAACCCAATGCTTTGACAAAAACATCCTGATGATGGGCGTACGCCACCAAAAGAAGCAGGCTATCACGGAAAATAGCTCTGATGCTTTCCAGCTCTGCGAACCAACCATAAAAATTCGAACTTATAGTTAACAGAGTTAGAGGCTATAAATTTACGAGTATTTAATGAACTGATCTCGAATTGGCTCCATTTTTTTGCATTCAAAAAGAAATGAAACATTGGAACCCCTGATATTGATGTATAATTAAACAAATTAAATTATTTATAGATATATAATTAAAAAAATTAAATATTTTCCGTCTCAAAAATATGAATCGAACCATTAAAGTATAATCTTGTTTGTGTTATACAGGCACAGTCATGCCTATGAAATCAATGTTACTTTATTAATTAATATGACAATCAAGATTTAGATTACAGTTCACTTAGTCTGAAATTAGTTATTTGTTTAGTATAGAGTATTGTATTTACAGTTCTCGGCAAAGCTCATGTCCTCATTAACAATTAATAGAAAATTGTCTTTTAAATTTTTTTGTTTATAAGCTCCAGTATGGGCTCCCTATAGCTTTGTTTTAAGAGGCATCTGCTTGAATAGATTCAAAATATTTAAAAAAAAAAAATCTAGTGTGAAACACTCACACAACTTTCTCTTACTCCTGTTCTCAAAATTATAATTTGACAAATGATATAGTTTGTATACCAAATATAACGAAATTCGTCAAAAACTGACAAACTTTTCAGCAAATGCGCACTTCCGGTTTACTAATTTTCTTAAAACTTCGAATTTTGGCCATCTATTTATTTCTAATTAATTTGGTTTGCATAATAGAATTATATAATCAACTATGACACCACTTTAGAGGAAACTGTAACCCCACCCTACCCCTAAAATTACCCTTAAATGAATTTTCCCAGAGAAATGTTTTTAATAAAAGATGTAGATCTGTGCATGTTTAGTTTATATTCGTAGTTTCAAGAATATCGGTCGAGCCATTTTTGAGAAAATCGCGAAAAAGTGAAAAAATTATTTAGTAAACTGTTAAAACAAACGCACTTCCGGTTATCCGATTTTTTTTCAAACTCGGAATTTCAACAACATATTTAATTCTAATTAACATTATTTAGATGATAGAATTGTCTAATAAACTGAAATAGCAGTTAAGATGAAAAGCTAACCCCACCTCTTCCCAAGAAGTGCCCTTAAATGAATTTTCCCGGAGAAATGTTTGAAACAAAAGTTGTAGCTCATTGTATGTGTAGTTGATATACCAGGTTTAAAGAAAATAGTCGGAGTCATTTTTGAGAAAATCGCAAAAACGTAAAAAAAAAGATTAGTAAAGTGGTACTTCCGGTTGAGGAATTTTGACAGATAATGCACCGTCAGGTCACATGGTGATAACTAAACGTAATATCAAGTTTCAACTGTCTACTGTTTTTCGTTTTTGAGCTATGCTGTTCACATAGATACACACGCACACACATTTGCTAAAAACCACTTTTTTGGACTCAGGGGACCTCAAAACGGATATTTGACACGATTACAATACTTCCTCTTACTAGGAGTAAGAGAAAGTAAAAAAAAAAATGGCAATTTAGTTTTTCTAATTAACCATGTTTCAGTGAAACATAAGGTATCGGAATTAGTAAGTAAATTTTTAGTTATATTATCCAGATTATACAAAGAATTAAACACTGAATTTGTACGTATGTTGATATACTGACTGTATCAACTGAATTTGCTCTATACAAGTCTATGTTATCACACTGTTTTGACAAAAAATATTCTGATGATGGGCGAACGCTCATCGAAACCCATCGATGACCACAAACAGAAGAAGACTATCACGGAAAATAGTTCTGATGCTTTCCTCTGCTCTGCGAAACCAACCACAACAAATAAGCAAATTTAAATAATAACTTCAAAAGGATTTTGGAATTTTTTCGAATACGACTACAATGAGTTTTCTCTGAACCTGAATTGTAACCCAGCTATATAAACTGATTTTGCAATGTGAAAGTCTGTGTTATCGCACTGTTTTATCAAGACATTCTGATGATGGACGAGCGCCCGAAACAGGTCGATGACCACAAAATGAAGCAGGCTATCCACGGAATGTATCTCTGATTAAGGAAAATTTGTGAACTTTGTAATTTTACTAACTATAAGTAAGAGAAAATCGTGTGTGAGTGTTCTACCCCAGATTATTTACTAATATATTGCATAGGTTTCAGGTTAGAATAGGTTATACGTATATGACATTCATTGTATTTTTAATTTTCTTTCTAAAGTTTCAGTTTATAAACTATTGAATTGCCGTTTGTTTCGCAAAATCTTTTTGCCAAACAGTTTTTTTATTTAATTTTCAAGAATAATTATTTTTTTGTTTTGAAAGCTTCATTTCCTTACGTTCTTTACTTTCAACAAAACTGCTTTTCTAAGGAACTCCGATGGTTGAACTTTATTAAATAAAGAAATTCTCAGGACAATTTTACCATTCCTTACGACTAATGGAATTACTTAAATATGTAGTAATTTGTAATGAAATCGAAGATAGACACATTCCAAAACTTAACCCCAAGGCCTCTACACTCCAAGCGAAATAATGATTAATAATATATTTATTACATATTTTATTGATTATTAATAAACATAAAATTAAATAAAAAAAAAAAATATTACAATATTAAAGAAAATATATAAAGTTGTAGTGGAATCAGATGTCTTGAAGAGGGTTATGATGCGATGAATGGTTGGGAGTTAGTTAGAGATTTTTAGAGAGTTGTTACTCGGAATATGAACTACTAATTTAAATAGATATATATTTTAACAATAATTTAAACGTTTGAAAAGGATAAAACTACAATTAATTTAAAATGATGAACTACTTATTTACGAAAATAGATATATATTTTAACAATAATTTAAACGTTTGAAAAGGATAAAACTATGATTTAATGTGATAACAAGAAGGAGTGATAACGAGAAGAAAAATATATAATTTTTAAATTATAAAAATTATAACTAGTGGTGCCAGCCAGTCGCTATTATTCAGGTCAAGAGCCGCGGTCAGAGCACGGTCAAAGGGACCGCCAAAGACACACCGCTAAAACCCTTTGAACAAAAACCCTTTCAAAAGGGTCATTATACGGTCAGTGTACAGAAGCCACCTGGCCGATATACAAGGGTCAACAAACACTCAAAAGACCACCTGGCTACAGTCCTTTGATAACCGCCATCATCTGTTGCCACACTGGTCACCGACCTATTCAAGACCTAGGGTCAACACACGGCAAGAGATGTTTTAGTGTGACCCGTAATTACACACTTGTCAATGTGTGAGTGATGCCAATATAAACGTCTCTCCACCGGAAGAGGGATTGTGTACTCTTAAGTATTTTATCAGCGTTTCATCAGGATTCTATCAGTCATTTACGACATCAGTTCATACATCACGAGCGCGTCCCTATCTAAGGTTTTAAACATATATTTATTCATCAATCATTATAGTTGTGCATTCTAGTTACCATTTAAATCATTTTAAATTAATTGTAGTTTAATCCTTTTCAAACGTTTAAATTATTGTTAAAATATATATCAATTTTCGTAAATTAGTAGTTCATATTTCGAGTAACAACTCTCTAAAAATCTCTAACTAACTCCCAACCATTCATCGCATCATAACCCTCTTCAACATATCTGATTCCATTACAAAGTTAATTGTTGTTTTCATCAGAGATATTTTCCATTATAGCCTGCTTTTTTTTTTTTTGGTCACCGACCGGTTTTGTGCGTTCGGCCATCATCAGGATGTTTTTGTGAAAACAGTGTGATAACATAGACTTGCATTGAGCAGATTTAATTGTTACACCCCTGATAAAAATATCCTGATGATGGGCGAACGCCCGAAACCGGTCGATGACCACAAAAAGAAGCAAGCTATCACGTAAAATATCTCCAATGCTTTCCAGCTCTGCGGAACCAACCACAACGACTAATTATTATTTTCTTTTACTAATAATGATAAGAGTAGATGTAGATTGTTGTAGGGGATTATTGCACTGCGACCTGAAAGATCTAGTGTGCCCCAAGGAGCCTTCTCAGCGCCCTGCCGGCCTCTGAGCAGTGTTTTCTAGCTATAGACAACGTTGCTCATCATCGGGCAGTGAGATGAAGAGGCTCACTAGGAAGAGAAAATCTAAGGGCAGCATGCTGGATTCGAACCCGGGACCTCCGCGTTGCTAGTCCAGCGCGCTACACTGAGTTCTCCCTTGGCTTATGCCAATTACTAGGACGGAGGACCCGTATTTGTGTACTGTTTGTCCTTGTCTGTAAAGTGTAGAGTGTATGTAGTTTAAGTGTATTGTGTACTGTTCTGACGAAGTGCATGGAATACGGAGCTGTGGTAACCCGTGGGGGTCGCTACTTCCCAAGTAACTGCATGCAACAGATATACCACTTGCGGGCATGATAAGAGTAAGTATCGCGTTCATGCCAAATTTTCAATATTGAATTCTTCATCAGTAATACATATTTTGATGTCCCCTGAGTCAGGAAAAATGGATTTTTGAAAATTCATATGTGTTTATGTGTTTGCCAGCATAATTCAAAAAGTGAAAAACAAAAATCATTGAAAATTCTAAACATCATATTTACTTTAATTGTTATCTGTTGACTAGGAAATAATATTTTGAAGAAAATCGGTCAACCGGAAGTATCAATTTACCAAAAAATATTCTTTTTTGAGATTTTAATTGAACTTCGCATTATACACTACGTATTTACGTGTATACGTATTACTTTTATTTCAACTTCTCTTTGGGAAAAATTCATTTAAGAAAGGTTTTGGAATAAGAAGGATACGTTATATTTTTTTCCATAAAGCGCCATTTTAGTTTATTTATGATTTTATCATTTATATTTATAATATTAATTAGAATTAAATGTATTGCCACAATTTTGAATTTGAAGAAAATCGGTGAAAACGAATGTACGGCTTACTGAACAGTTTTTTCAGTTTTCTACAATTTTCTCCATAAAGACACCAACAGGCTTCATTAAACTTTGGATACTCCACTTCTAAAAGCAGAGATCTATCACTTTTATTTTAAGATTTCTTTCTGAAAAAATTGATTTTTTAGAGAAGTTCTGGGGGGGGGGCTGGAAATCTATGCTCCCTCAAAAAATATTGGACTATAATTTTTTTGGAAGAAAGTTTTATCAGTTATAATTGTGTAAATTGTAAATAAGAGACCAGAATTGTTTTTTTTTAAACTTATCACCACTATCACGGCATTTAAGTATATGTAAAGGAAATGCAAATTAAAAGTTAAAAAAAATCTGGTGTAAAAATGCTTAATAAACATGGCTTTCTTCTAATGGATCTCTCACATTACTAATTGCAATTTTTTTTTTTTTTTAAAGTTAAATATTAGTAAATATTTGCTATCTAAAATATTATATTTGATGCTTAAACGGGTTATTACAAAAATAATGACAGTTTGGAGGCAAGTCATAATGTTACAGCTTCAACAGGACACCCAAAAAAATTCAATTATCATGAAAATAAGTTTCATTGATGATATTCCTTCAAAAGAAATTTTTATTTATTTATTTATTGCATATAGGTATAACATTTCTTTTGCAAGGAGTTTGGATTTACAATATACAAAAAAAAAATAATATGATATTCATAATCCATAATACATAAAAAGAAATAAAACTCATGACTACTTGTCATAAACTGAACAAGGTGTTATTTATTAATAAAATAATAAATAATATTAGTTAATCAGAGTGAATGAAAATCCTAATTCTTAGAGACGGATCTAACCGTGAACCTAAACGTGATGCATTAAGGTAGTGTTCACTAAATGGTTGCAATACGTGCACAGTAGAAGAGGAAATGTAAAACAGAGTCCGGTACATTGCAGATCAAACAAAAGAGATTGCCCTCATCGAAAACAAAAGTGGAACACTCAACATAGATTCTTGAACACTTTAGAATCGAAGCTGAATAATTAAATCTTATTTTTTATTAATAGCATAGTTCCAATCTAAATAGGACTCCTCGCTTCTCTAGGGGCACACACTCACAAGTCTATGTAAATAATGTTATATCTACTGTTTTATAACATTGTGAATGTCTATTGAATGGCAATCTTTGTGAAATTTGTTTTTCAATAATATTCGATTTGTTATTTAAGGAGAAATTATATTAAGGACGTTGGATCACCGGGATAGGATTAAAATATTTTTGAACTATTAACCTATATTGATTTCATTTTAACCTAATAATAATGCACAAAAGAATTTATAGAAATAGTTCTACAGTTTTATCATTAAAAAAAAAAATTCAGTGCCTTCCAAATGATTATACAAAAAGAAAAATACATAACGGATACCCATAATCACACATACAGGCACAGACACGTATTATAATATATATATATATATACATATATCCAATGAAAGACAATGTTATAGTTTTAAGTGTAAGATTGGTTTAAAGAGAAAAAGAAAAGAAAAAAAAAAGAAAAAAAAGAGGGTGTTGCAGAGGAACTTTCCTCTCAAGGCTGGCTCAGTAGAAAATCCATAAATCGTTGGAGTGGTCGAGTTAGGGCGAAGGCTGGGTAATACGGAGGGTGTGTAAAGAGGGGATGCAGGTAAATAAACCGGGGGGTACAGATGTTGTTTCGATAGAGAATCTATTTACACGCTAATATGTTTTAAGTAATTGCTTTTGCTAATAATACATTAAACTCTTTATATATATATATATATGTGTATGGCTTTTATAAATTTATTTACTTAACACGTAATCTAGGTCAGAGGGTTTAGTTTTTGAAAAAAAAAAACATCTAACTACAATAAACAATAAAAATAAGCCCATAAACACTGTAATTGTTTGAGTTTAGATGTACCATTTCTGAAATTTACAACCCAAATATTATAATTTCCATAGTTAAATATTCGATATCTGTTCAGAAATCTAAATTTAAATGATAGATAGATTATATACAATAATCTATTTAAACGAAATTATATTAATCTACGAAGTAACTAACTAACATAAACAATTCAACAGGGCTTATTTAAAATTTTTTTTTTTTTTTAATTGAAAAGAACACATGGATTTTGCAGTAACAGATTTTTAATGCGCATGGTCTGTTTTATGGGCTAGCCAACTTAAATTTAATATGTCCGTTATTTTAATCGTTCAAGTAAAAATAATTCCTCAACTAGAAATAGAAAAAAATGATCGCTAAATATCTATAAAAAATGTGTGTGTACTATATAAAAAATAAAAAATCTAAAAGATAAAAAAGATTATCTTTAAAGCAAGAACAAAATCCAATTTCTATTAATCAAAAATGTGCCTGCCTGCATAATAATAATAATAATAATTCGTTGTAACATAACCTAATTTCAGTTTCTTTTCATTTCTATGTGATAATTTATAATAAAATGTGTGCATTAACTAATGTGTGACTGTATTAAATTTTTTATTTTGTTTGTTTTTATCGAATTATGAACTATAAATGTAATAATATGTTACCTATTGGCGCGGGTAACGCCGCGCTTAATTGGCGTCGTCATGGGAACTCACTTATTTGGGTGGGGAATAGGTGAATATGAAGCGGCAAAGTAAGTTAACCCCCCTCTCCCCGTACCGTATAGTAATGGACAAAAATTAAATATGACACAGTGTTTCACAATTTATTTTTAAATAATTAATAAATTTAAAAAATAAAAATATATATTAAAAAAATAAAAAATACTTTACATTTATTCTTAATAAAATTTAATTTTTCAATTGGTTTGAGGTTTACTTTTTTGTTTTGTTTTCAAATTTTAATTTGGAAATTTTTTTTTATAATTTTTACCTGAGTGAAAAGTTTGTTATAGCCGCCCTGGTTGTAGCCTATCATATTGCGACATGATCTCCCGGGTGAGAGGTCTCCCCTCGCGGCAGACAGGCTGGCACGGCACACCGGGCTTTCTGTATTATGCACTAAGCACTTATTTTAAACAATAAGAAGAAAACAAAAAAAAAAAAAAACTTATTTATGATTCCAGTATTATTTATTACACGTCCACAATTTATTGTCTTCAGCTGACATTATCAATAACAACACGAAAATAAATATCAGCTCTGTGTTAGAATTTTTTTTATTTTTCCGTCAAATAAAAAAAAATGGAATAAATAAAAAAAGAAAAAAAAAATTAGAAAAAACTTAAATCACTTAATTATTAAATAAAAATCTAAATAAAATTAAAAATAAAAAATGAAATCTAACAACTTTGTGTGGATCCCTCTTTGTGACAATAGAATGACGTTTGTCAGACTGACAGAATCTCTATGACGGCCTCGGCACCGTTCTCCATACAACACACACATACTTACACATACACACAATCACACACACACACAATGGGAATGGGCTCTGTTCGGCGCATGTCCAAATATCGATCTACGGCACAAAGAACCATTCCCGCACTACCGCCACACTATGGCCCGCTATTCCTATATCTACGCATGCTGGCCCATACTCATCCTACATTTTTACCCTACTAGCAAACATATATATATACAGACATACACACATATACACACACAATATCGTCCCTACATACATATTATATATACATTACATCTCTCTGATGTGTGGGAGTGTGTTTGTGGTGACCGCCTTCTTTTTTTTTCCCTTCTATTCTTTTTAAAGAGGAGTTAGTAACATTTTTACAAGAGAGATTCTGGAAGGATATGTAGCGTCACTTTCATAAATAGACAATTTCTACTTTTCTACGTTACTAACACATTCAACACTTGGATTAGGGGGGAAAAAAATCTCTTATCCTTAAATTTCTTTCTTATCTCTTTGTAATGAAAAAAAATTAAAAGTTTATGATTAAAATAATCGAATAAGCAGTTTATTATTTAATCTAAATAGATACTAAACTCAATTCTCGGTTACGCAAAGATTGTAAACAAACATTAAGTAGTATATCTGCAAGGGGTTCCCCTTATCAGTGGATATTTATCGTAGAGTTACCATATAATTTGATGGTGTTATGACATTCAAAAGATTCTTCTTATATTTCTTACACAATTATCAGTAGAAATTCGAAGAGATCTGTATTTCAAGAGTCATGACTTAGACATCACTTTACCCATTAGAAAGAGAAAAAAAAATCTGGTGTGAAACACTCACACAACTTTCTCTTACTCTAGTTATCAAAAGTATAATTGACAAATTTTATTGTTTATGTACCAAATTAATTCAAATATGACGAAAACTGAAAAAACCGTTCAGTAAAAGCGCACTTCTAGTTAACTAATTTCCTTGAAACTCTGAACTTTGGCCATCCATTTATTTCTAATTAATTTTGTTTGGATGATAGAATTGTATAATCAACTATGATAGCACTTTAGAGGAAAAAACATAACCCCACCCCTCCCCTAAAAGTGCCCTTAAATGAATTTTCCTAAGAGAAATTTTCAAATAAAAGTTGTAGTCTTTGTATGAGTAGTTAATATACCAAGTTTAAAGAAAATCGTCGAGCCATTTTTGAGAAAATCGTGAAAAAGTGAAAAAAAAAAAAATCATTTAGTAAAGTGGTAAAGTAAACGCACTTCCGGTCATCCGATTTTTTCAAACTCGGAATTTCAACAACATATTTAATTCTAATTAACATTATTTAGATGACAGAATTGTCTAATAAACTGAAATAGCACGTTAGATGAAAACCTAACCCCACCCCTCCCCATAAATGCCCTTAAATGAATTTTCCCAGAGAAATGTTTCAAATAAAAGTTGTAGCTCTTTGTATGTGTAGTTGATATACCAAGTTTAAAGAAAATCGTCGGAGCCATTTTTGAGAAAATCGCAAAAAAGTAAAAAACCAACTAGTAAAGTGGTACTTCCATTGAGGAATTTGACAGATAACGTACTGTCAGATTCCATGCTGATACCTAACGGAATATCAAGTTTCACACTTTCTACGGTTTTTCGTTTTTGAGCTATGCTGTACACATACACAACACACACACACACACACACCACACACACACACACAGACCATTTGCTAAAAACCACTTTTTTGGACTCAGGGGACCTCAAAACGGATATTTCCGGTGAAAACTCGATATCGAAAATTTTACACGATTACAATACTTCCTCTTACTAGGAGTAAGAGAAAGTAATACATAAAGTGGCTTATCTCCTTTATGGAGAATTTGACATTAGAATAGTCGATGTATTCTGTAGATTACATGTGTAAGTTTTTTTTTTTTTGGAAAAATGTAACCAATAAAATGCTCTGCTATACCGCTTATATCTGAAAATATAATACTGAGGCCGTAAATTCAAACAAAATATTAAATGAATAATTAAAAATGTTAAACAATTTTTACTTTCTCTTACTCCTAGTAAGAGGAAGTATTGTAATCGGTCAAATTTTCGATATCGAGTTTCCACCGGAAATATACGTTTTGAGGTCCCCTGAGTCCAAAAAAGTGGTTTTCAGCTAATGGTCTGTGGATGTGTGTCTATGTGAACAGCATAGCTCAAAAATGAAAAACTGTAGAAAGTTGAAACTTGATATTCCGTTTATGTATCACCATGGCATCTGACTGTGGGTCATCTGTCAAAATTCCTCGACCGAAAGTACCACTTTACTAGTTGTTTTTATTTTTTTACTTTTTTGCGTTTTCCTCAAAAAATAGCTCCGATGATTTTCTTCAAACTTAGTATATCAACTACTCATACAAAGAGCTACAACTTTTTTTTGAAACGTTTCTCTGGAAAAATTCATTTAAGGGCAGTTAGCGCTGAAGGGTAGGGATAGGTTTACTTCTAAGTTGGTATTTCAGTTTATTAAACAATTCTATCATCTAAATAATGTTAATTAGAATTAAATATGTTGTTGAAATCCGAGTTTGAAAAAAATCAGATAACGGAAAGTGCGTTGTTTTAACACTTTACTAAATGATTTTTTTCACCTTTTCGAAATTTTCAAAAATAGCTTCGACGAACTTTCTTGAACTACGTATATAAACTTAAACATCTAAAGATCTACATCTTTTATTTAAAACATTCTCTGGGAAATTCATTTAAGGGCACTTTGGAGGAGAGGCGGGTTAGGTTTTCCTCTAAAGTGCTACATAGTGATTTTACAATTCTATCATCCAAATGCCTCTGTTGGCTGCAGTGCCGGGACATGGCCCACCGGGATAAGATAATAATAATAATAATAATCATCCAAATAAAATTAATTAGAAATAAGTAGATGGCCAAAATTCAAAGTTTCAAGAAAATTAGTAAACCGGAAGTGCGCTCTTACAGGACAGTTTTTTTTTTTAGTTTTTGACGAATTTCATTAAATTTGTAAATATTTGTCAAGTATAATTTTGAGAACTGGAGAAAGAAAAAGTTGTGTGAGTGTTTCACACCAGATTTTTTTTTTTAAAGAATAACCAAAAATAAATAAACCAAAATTAAATTCGAATAACCAAAATAAATGTATTATAATATTTGGTCACTTAAAACTCAGACTACCTTCTCTTAGTGCTATAGCCGCCCTTGAGAATAAATGAGAAGTTTTCATGAAAATCCATTGAGTCACTTCAAACTTTAAGTTCTTTGTCAGGGAGAACAACAAATTTATACAAATTTATTGTGTTTTTTTTTCTTCTGAGAAAATAGCAAAAACTGAAAAAACTGTTCACAAAATACGCACTTTCGGTCAACCGAGATTTTTTTTTGAAACTCAGAATTTTGGCAATCTCGTATTTAATTCTAATTAATTTTATTTAGATAAAGGAATCGTATAAGAAACTAAATTAGCCCTTTATAAGTAAACATGACCCCCACCAATCTCTCAAAATCCGCTTAAATTGAATTTTCCCAGAAAAATGTTTCAAATTAGCTTTTAATAAATGACCTGATACATAGTAAGTTTAAAGAAAACCTTTGGAATTATTATCAAGTACTTCCGGTAGAGGAATTTTGACAGAAAACTTACTTCGGATCCCATAGTGATAACAAAACGGAATGTCTTGTTTGAACATTCTTTGAGTTTTCGTTTTTGAGATATGCATACACACAATTTTTTGAAAACCACTTTTACGGACTTAGGGCAGCTCAAAATGTATTTCCGCTTAATAATAGATATAGCAAATTTGTCATGATTACAATACTTCAAAGTCTCTTTCAAAGAATAAGAGATAACGGGCAATTTTCGGGTTGAAACCGTGTCAGTGATTGGTTTTAAACCGACGATTCGCCCTTATTGCAATAGGCTTCTTCAGTGTAATGTCACCTTCAATGCTAAAGAAATGGCCACAAGAAACAGGGTGGGTAGAACAGGGCGATGTCAATATCCTCCGCCAATTTACACATAAATGGCTGTACCTACAGCCCATTACCTAATGGGTAGAGCTTTAATTTCTCTTCCAAGCATGTGATTGGCTGACGGGTGATAAGATCTTAGTCTTCCTTCCCACTGCCTTTCCGCTAAAGTTGCAGCATTTTGTTTTGTTTCGGAAAAGCATGGATTGTTTTTTTTCCTTTCCTTTTTCTCTCCTATCCCTGAGCAGGGGCAGAAGAATGACCTCGTCACCTCGCTAACAATGCATGGAAGGGAAAATTAAGGTATTTACTACCATAAGCTATTTATGTCTAAGATGGCGGAAAAAAACAGACTACACCCACTGGTGTACATACGCTGTTCATTGCCACTCTTGCTATGGCACTCAAAGTGACCCAAAACTGAAGTTGCCTATCGCAATATGAGCGAAACGTCGGTTTCTAACAAATTATTGATGCAATCTCAATCCGGAAACCTAATTTCCAAAATGTACATGAGAATGGCCGCGGAACCTGAAAGATTAAATAATCATTTGTTCAATAATAAAGTTGGGTTCTTTTACCTTTGTCAGAGGTATTCATTAAAATAAATGGAAACACACTTTAATTTGGTTGTGTAACAGAGTAAATACAGGGAGCACACTTAGGCCTGATTGATCTCAGGACGAGAAAACAGTATATGATGTAAATCTTCTTACAGTATCATATTAACGGAAATTGAGGGAAATTTTTGTATTATGTATTTATTATCAAAATACAATATTGAGACAGATTTCGTCTTAATTGTGCATATAGTCTTATTATTGAAGTTTTATTTGTAGCATTATTGTTTACATACTTGTGTTAGACAGTAATAGAAAGGGTTATAAATTACGATATTAAGTGATCCGATATTTGAACTCTTTAAAATTCATTCAAACATGGACAGTATTCCAGGGGTTACCTTTTTTTAAAAAAAAAAAACTTAAGGAACTTCGTTAGATAAATCTTGTTGTTCAGCTACATGATTTAACCAAATAAAAAGCAAAATATTTCGCAAGGACTACTATCTGTTCCAAGATACCCAAGCATGCTCTTAGATAGATCATATCTTTCTGTTGTGTAATATTAAAGAAAAATTACAGTTGTAAAAATTTCAAACCTCAAGAACGATAGCCTAGGGAAGTTGAGAAATTCAGCGAATCAGAAAGGTGTGTGAATGTTTACACAAATCCTTTTCTTAGCGAATCTTATATAGAAACTTTTGGCAATTTAATTCCAAATTTCTAAGTTTTAAATTGAGAGAATTTTTTCAACATTTTCTAAGAAAACGTCATTATTACTCCATTAAGAAGCAAAATATTATCTATTTAGAGCGGTTTTTTTTTTCTCTTTGTCCTTTTCTGAGAAAACTTTCAAAGTTCCTTTCTATTTAATCTTTTAAAGTGATCAAAACCCCGTAAAAACCTTTCTTCCATATTTTTGTTTCATGATAACGTCGCACATCTTCGTAAGTATTTTTTACATATTAAATTTTATTTTTTCTTATTATTACAAATATAAAATAATCTATGAAAATTTAGAAACAAAAGATATTTGAATCATTGGACATTTGTGCCTGTTTATTTATGTAATTTTATTTATAACATCAAATTTATTATCTTAAATATTTTTGATGAATGTAATAAAATGGTTATGAAAGAAATGATAATAAATTAAAAAAAAAAAAAAAAAAAAAGTAAAAAATAAAATAAAATAGATAATGTCACGACTCGGATGATTATCAGTATAGTGGATTTGAGAAGGAGAGAAAATTAGTGAGAATGGATTTTGGAGAAATAAAGTAGAATATAAGCTGAACACTGTGTAATCGAAGCACACACAAACTGCAAGGACTTTACAAGTATATAGAAGTTGGTAGCGAGAGATATATATAGAGATAGACTGGCTGAGCGATGAAAAGGTAGCAGGTTGCTGACTGGTTTTTGTGGTCGTAAACTATTGTAAAACTGTCTCTTGTAGGGGCTAGCTCGGCTATATATATATTGTAACGTTTTTCCCTCTAAACTAGCTACTACAACTAGTTCTAAGTGGGTTCGTTTAGATAAAATATTCTAAATTTCAATAAGAAAAACACCAATTTATTGTTTTACACCAAAAATTACAAATACAAAACTTAATAATAATTAATTTACAGTTTAAACCAACAAAAGTTCATTTTTTTCACTGTTTATACAATTTTCACAAACGCACACTTTGTTTGTAACAAGAATCTCTCTAAACTCTCTGTTGTCCCTTCTATTTATACCGGTGGAGAAGGGTCTAGAAGGTTATCGATTGTTCTAGAAAGGGCTAGAGCGCGTCGCCAGCGCTTCCTAGCGGGCACTAGGAGAACTTGAGGTACCTACTTTCTCTCCTAGATGGCATCAGTGGCTGCCTTCCTATATATATATATATATATATATATAATCTCCCACCCTAGTCTAGACTAGGTAGCGAGTAACAAGATTTACTCATTTCTGTGTTTCCCCGCTCTTCTTCTTCGGATGATCCTATGAATCTATAATGATTCGGATCCTATTACATCAGGAAAAGTGCAGGATGAAAGATGACAATCGACAAGTTGTGATGAAAGGATAAAGGTACGAAGAATTTATCTTTATGAAAAGTTTAGTTAGATTCTAGATAATAAGCGGGCGATCACTATCTAACATTTGTCCTTACAAGTCAATGGATTTTGGATTGTTGGGTTGGGATATGTTGGAAATCAGAAGGTTAGGTTGATCCCCCAAAATTCAAGTTCATAATATGTCCAGATAGGGTTTGAGAAATGATTTACAATATGTGTAAGTCCTTTATTTTCTATTGAAAAAATCCTAATCTGTTCAAGATTTTTGTATAATCTTTTAAAAAAAATCTGTTAGTGACTTCTCTTGACTTTTGAGTAGCATGTATGAGGTTTCCATGATAAATATTTTGTCAATATATTGCCCAAGATAGTTGGATGATATCAACAGTTCGAGATTCAATAAGAAAATGGATTATCGTAGATTGTTTTTTATTTATATTTTTTTTTTTTTGCATTTTCTCCAAAACGGCTTAGCGATTTTTTTTTTGTATTTGAAATGTTAATTGCATACATTTAAACCTATTACTTTTATTTAAAATATTTTCCTAGAAGAAATATTTTTAAATGGTTCCTAGGAAATCTAATTTTACATTTTTAATCTGGAATACAATATAATCAAATTTAACAATCTCTGTCTCGAATTTCAACCAGCATATACTCTCAGCGCCATTCATATTACGCCTGTTAAAATGAGTAAAAATGACAAATTTAATGGGACTCTATCAATTTTATAATTATATTAACGGCAGGCATTAAGAGAAAGTTGTGTGACGGTTTCACATTAGATATTTAAAATTAATTTATTTAAACAAAAGAGTGATGGTTTTGCACTGGTTAAAAAAACAACAAAATACAAGCTAGTTGAGAAGTTGATATGGTTAATATTTTTTTCCACTTCATCTTGTCTTCAGCTTGCTGATGAATGATGATCATAGTATTGGACATATAGATGTCTAGACACTACTAATAGCGGTCGTTGGTCCTCAACACCAGCTTCTCTTACCGACTCAATATCCTATTTACTGATAATATTAATTTTTATATTTTAATAACTGTCATCATACTATGTGAATATTATAAATATTAATATATATATTTTTTAAAGAATTTTACTTTACTTTTTGATGCGAATATGATTAGTATATTAGTTTCTCTTACTCCTAGTTATTTATTATTTTTACCAACCACGGGTGGGCTATACCCCGGCAATGCAGCGAACAGAGGCTTATTGTGTCATCCCCGGTAATCTCTAGCAGATGAACCCTCCCTCCTTAAGGAGTTTGAGGGCTTTCACCACCACAGATCATTGTAGGCTACTATCTCCTCAGGTCGCAACATACCAAAGGTCTCGTACCTCCATTTAATTATTGCTACGCAATCAAATAACAGGTGGTGGGGGGGCGTTTCCTCCTCCTCCTGACATAATCTGTACAAGGGTTCCGCGCTTATGAGCCCTACCTTGTGCAGATGCTTCCTGAACCGACCATGACCCGTAAATAGTCCCGTCACCAGAGAGATCTGGCTCCTACTCAGACTAAGGGTCATTTGGGTTCTTCGTTTACACAGTCCTGGCATCATCCTTTTACTGTGTACGGCACCCGGGCTCCCATCCAGGGCTCTTCATACTTACTGCAATGGTCAGGTGTCTCATTACCCTCAATCCCTACATGTCCAGGCACCCATATCAGCTGTACCTGTCCTAGTAAGAAGAAGTATTGTAATCGTGTCAAATTTTCGATATCGAGTTTTCACCGGAAATATCCGTTTTGAGATCCTCTGAGTCCAAAAAAGTGTTTTTTTTTAGCAAATGGCCTATGTGTGTGCGTGAACAGCATAGCTCAAAAACGAAAAACCGTAGAAAGTTGAAACTTGATATTCTGTTTAGCTATCACCATCAGATCTGACAGTACGTTATCCGTCACAATTCCTCAACCGGAAGAACCACTTTACCAGTTAGATTTTTATGTTTTGCGATTTCTCAAAAAATAGATCCAACGATTTTCTTCAAACTTGGTACAACAACTACACCTCGTACAAACAGCTACCACTTTTATTAGAAACATTTCTTCGGGAAAATTCGTTTAAGGCCACTTTTGGGGGCGGGATAGGATTAGGTTTTTAACTAAAATGCTATTTCAGTTTTTTAGGTAATTCTGTATCTAAATAATGTTAATTAGAATTAAATATGTTGTTGGAATTCCGAGTTTGAGAAAATCGGATAACCATAAGTGCGTCGTTTACTTTACCACTTTACTAGATGATTTTTTTCACTTTTCACAATTTTCTCAAAAATGGCTCCGACGTTTTTCTTGAAACTTTTTATGTAAACTACATAGACAAAGATGTACAATTTTTATTGATAATATTTCTCTCTGGGAAAATTCATTTAAGGGCAGTTTTCATTTAGGTTTTTCTCTAAAGTGCTATCATAGTTGATTATATAAATCTATCATCCAAACAAAATTAATTAGAAATAAATATATAGCCAAAATTCCAAGTTTCAAGAAAATTAGTAAACAGAAGGGCGCATTTAATGAACAGTTTTTTTTGTTTTTCAGTTTTCAACGAATTTCGTTAAATTTGATACACAAACTATAAAATTCGTCAATTATAATTTTGAAAACTGGAGTAAGAGAAAGTTGTGTGGTGTTTCACACAGAGATTTTTTTTTTTTTTTTTTTACTAAAAAGGTCTATTTATAGGAAAGCTTTCTTTGTGGCTTAGAATTATTCGTAATCTCCTCACGAAAATTATTAGATATTTTTAGAATTATGAACTCAAATAATTTTTACCTTTAATTTTTTTTTTTTTTTTAGATTAACATTGACTTCTAGAAAACTGTCCTTCTAATTTTAAACTCAATGAAATTTCTTATTTAATTATACTCTAAAAAGATTATCTTCCATTATTCAGATATGACCTTTAAGGGTCAAAGGTGAATCTTATAGAAAATAAAAAAAACCTTCTCTATCATTAATATTAAATTTTAAAAAAATATTTTAAATAATACATAATATTATAAGAATTTATAGAATAAATTATTTGAATCTTTGTAAAAAAATTCAAATTATTTTAATTACATTGTAACTATAATTTTGTAAACATGTTGTTAATGTTAATGAATGTCAAATGAGGGCGCAGATAAATGTCAAATGATAATTATATTGACGATAATTATAATTTAGCGCATATAAATTTTATTAATGCTGTTCCAAATAATTCCTAGGATAATTTTTCCAATTAACAATGGGTAAGAATCCTTTGTTGTGGTTGGTTCTGCAGTGCTGGAAAGCATCAAAGATATTTTCCGTCATAGCTTCCGTCATAGCTTCTTTTAGTGGTCATCGATCGGTTTCGGGCGTTTGCCCATCATCAGGATGTTTTTGCCAGAGATTTTTGTCAACTACATTTGCTCTGTGCAAGTCTATGTTATCACACTGTCAAAAACATCCTGATGATAGGCCAAGTTCCCGAAACCGGTGGATGAACACAAAAAGAAAGCAGGCTATCACAGAAAATATCTTTGATGAAAATAACAATTAACTTTATATATTTTATTTATTATTGTAATGTTAATTTTATGATTAACAACTTTTATGGTTAACAACTGACCTACAGTCAGTGTATCAACATACAATGCAATGTATCAACTGAAATTTACTCTTTGCAAATCTATGTTATCACACTGTTTTGTCAAAAAAACATCCTGATGATAGGCGAACACCTGAAACCGGTCGATGACCACCAAAAAAGAAGCAGCCTATCACGGAAAATATCTTTGACAATAGAATTCTTTGTTTAATTTGGATAATATAACTAAACATTTATTTACTAATTCTAATATCTTATGTATCACTGAAACATGGTTAATTAAAAAACCTAAATTGCCACTTTTTTTTCTTAAATATTTTGAAAGTTTTCAACTGCAGACCTCTGAAAAGAAAGCTATAGGTAGTCCAAAGCGGGAGGGTGCTAATAAATAAAAAAGGAAATGGATAAGATAATTTTCTATTAATTGTTACTGAGGATGTGAGTTTTGCCGAGAGTAAATACAATACTCTATAATATAAACAAGTAATTAATTTCAAACTAACAGAAGTGTATCTAAATCTTGATTGTCATATTAATTAATAAAGTAAGATTGATTTCATAGGCACGACTGTGACGTATGGGTAACACAAACAAGATTGTACTTTAATGGTTCGATTTATATTTTTGACACGGAAAATATTTAATTTGTTTAATTATAACATCGATAATTTTTTTTTTTGACATTTTTATTGATTTTTACAACTGCATAATGTTACATGCAACAAGTAAAATAGATAACGTGTGAATAATGTGTGCTTTGGCTGAAGGCCGCGGCACACATTACCTGATCTACATGAATCGTCTACATAACCAACTGATCGTAATAAACCATTAAGGATAGAGTCTCACAACTGTCCTACAAGACAGCCGAGTAAGCAAGCAGAGATCGCGAACCCATGGACGCTTCAGTCTTCGTGATGGGTTAGAGGGGAGAGCTGTGGTTGAAAGCGCTTGGATAAGTGGATTTGAATGAGAGTATAGTTGGGAATGGAACTTTGGATAACGGGACCTGGCTTTGGCAGAAACCAAGGGAATTTTAAGGTCGTTATGAATGGTGTGATTGGAAAAGTAGAAGGGTGCATTGACTATGGTGCGAAGGATTTTGGACTGTAGGGATTGAATGCGATAAAGATTTGAATGTCTGGCTGTCCCATATAGTTCGATAAGTCCAAATCGGGGCAAATAGAGAATAATATAGTTGTCGTTTGTTATGTAATGTAAGTTTCGAACTTTTGTATAGAAGTTTTTTTTGTATTTTGTATCTGTTATTCAGTTCAGTTCTTTCTAGTCGAGTATTGGGATTCCAGGTCAGTCGTTTGTCAAGATTGAGATCAAGGTAACGAACTTTTGTGGCGGGAGGTAAAGGAATATGGTTGAAATATATAGGAGGAAGGGTTTCTCGATTTAATGTGAAGACTATGTGGTTAGACTTGAGTTGATTCACCTTTATTCTCCACTTTCGGAGCCAGGATTCGAAGATGTTGAGCCCATCTTCAGGATACGTTTGTCAGACAGTGTGATAACACAGACTTGCATAGAGCAAATTCAGTTTATCCACTCTCAGCTGTCTGTTTCGTTTTTAATCCAGATTTTCTGAGCTTGGATGATTGTTTTTCGTGCTGCGAATGTGTTAGTTTTTATGTTGATGGTTGCGTATTTAGGTGTAACTTTGAGAATGAGACATTGTTTGTTAAAATAAATATTGGCTTTTATATTATAGATTTTGAATGTTAAATTGTAAAAATTGTTAAGAGATACTTAGCCTCACTGGCTCCATAGTTGTTGTGGTGGTTGGTTCCGCAGAGCTGGAAAATCATCAGAGACATTTTCTGTGGTAGCCTGCTTCATTTTGTGGTCATCGAGCGGTTTCGGGCGTTCGCCCATTTTCAGGATGCATTTGTCAGACAGTGTGATAACACAGTCTTGCATAGAGCAAATTCAGTTTATAATGATGGGCGAATGCTGAAACCGGTTGATGACCACAAAATGATGCAGGCTACCACGGAAAATGTCTCTATCCAGGTTAGTCGTTTGTCAAGATTGATACCAAGGTAACGAACTTTTGTGACGGGAGGTAAATGAATATGGTTGAAATATATAGGAGGAAGTGTTTTTCCGTTTAATGTGAAGACTATGTAATTAGATTTGAGTTGATTCACCTTGATTTTCCACTTTCGTAGCCAGATGAAGTTGACAGTATTAGAATGTAGTGGGAGGTCCGCAGTATATACTGTGCAAAGAAGAGGAGCAAGTATGCTTCCTTATATATCGATAAATAATTTAATTTGTTTAATTATACATCAATATCAGTGGTTTCAATGTTTCATTTCTTATTTGAATGCAAAAAATTGGAGCCAATTCGAGATCAATTCATTAATAAGTTTATAGCCTCTAACACTGTTAACTATAAAATTCAAGGAGTTCTTTGTAATAAAATCTAAGGCCCAAGTCAATGCATATTTTATTAAAGCCGTATAGCTAAAAAGTTCCCTTTTAAATGATGGTAATGTAATGTGATAACAAGAAGGAGTGATAACGAAAATATATAATTTTTAATTATAAAAATTATAACTAGTGGTGCCAGCCAGACACTATTATTCAATATAATAGCTGCGGTCAGTGCACGGACAAAGCGACCGCCAAGGACAACCGCCAAAGACACACCGTTTTCAAAGGGGCATTATACGGCCAGTACAAGAGGCCGCCTGGTCAACACACCGCAATAAACAAAACACTCAAAAGACCGAACACCTGGCTACAGTCCTTTGATAACCGCCAACACCTATCGTACCTATGGTCAAACAGCGACGCATAAACACACTCAAACCGGCTGGCGAGGCCTGGCTCCAGTCCTTTGATAACCACCAAGCACCTGTTCAGGACATAGGTCCACACTACCCACAATAAGATGTTTGGGTGTGGCCCGTAATATTACAGACTGTCATGTGTGGTGATGGCAATATAAGGTAGGTCTCTCTATACCTGAAGTGTGAGACTATTCTTCTAGTTCATCAGCGTAACAGATCAAAGATCCTACCAGTGACATAATTCTACATCGGCGGCCGTCCCTATCGAAGTAATGTAAGCATATATTATTTATCTCATTTAGTTGGGTGACCCAAGTGTTCTAGTTACAATTTAAATCATTTAAAATTAATTGTAGTTTATCTTTTCAAACGTTTAAATTATTGTTAAAATATACATATATCTATTTTCGTAAATTCGTAATTCATATTCCGAGTAACAACTCTCAAAAAATCTCTAACTAACTCCCTGAATAGTTATTCATCGCATCACAATACCTCACTAAGACATCTGAACCCATTACAGTAAATATGATTTTTGTTGATGTTTTTTAGTCCTGATATCTAAGTAACCCATTTTGTTTTTTGAATTTTCATTATTATTTTCCAGGATAATTATGTTAACTCATTATTATAATATTTTGAAGTAGATAATTAGATTTTTTATTTTTGCTTTAATTTTTTGTTAGCAAGTTTTATCAATGTTTATATCCAACTCCTTGATAAAGGATGCATGTAAACAATGCAATAAAGTGAAATTTTGAGACTTATACTTCATGATAAATCAAAAGACAACCCATCAATAATTTCTATTCAATATTTTATAAGTATTTATTTTTCGATTAAATATAGAGTAAGAAAAGTTTTCATATTGTATCCATTAAATGGAATTTGGCAAAAGAGGAATTACGATGAGCTAAAGAAATGTGATTTAATAAAGAATTTTTTATTTATTTATTTGCTACAGTCAACGCAAAAGCGCTATAAGTAACAATGATCACACAGCAAATAACACGACACTTAGTCAGAAAAGAGATTGCCACCCAAAGAGAAGAGCTACTATCTTTTAAGACGTCTAAGAATTGTCTACAATGATTCTGGAAGATAAGTGCTGTTGTACTAATGGATTGGAATGTGAATCTAGGTTAAGATGCAATTTTCTATAACGGTTTTGAGCAGCTTGAAGACGGAGGGATAAAGATCTGTATCATTCTTGAACTTGGAGACTAGTAGGGAGGCGGTAACCGCGAAGGAGGCCGGGAATTT
>JAAEAF010008588.1:0-25310 GCA_011037195.1 Triatoma infestans
GTGTATGCAGCCACTAGTGATCAAGTTTTTAAAAATGCAAAGAAGTGTCCGATTTAAATTCTAGTGGCCAGTGCCTTCTAAAGAATATCACCACAAGCCATGCCCATTTACATATCCTTCAATTTACTCCTGTGCACTAATCTAGAGGCTGAAGTATGTGATACCTCTTCTCCTTTTTCGGCACCTAAAATTCTGCCCTAAAAAAAATCTGGTGTGAAACTCTCACACGACTTTCTCTTGATCTTGTTGGTACACTTACATATAAAATGACAAACTTTGTGTAAACTCTTAATTTTACGCATATGCCCCAACATAAACACAGAGATGGTAGGGGGCTATGTAATCTACTTACTACTAACCTTGGCAGGTAAACAAGTGATTATATTCTAGCCCAGTAGAGTGCACCAAAAACCAACTACATATAATATTTCGAAATTTAACGCCACAAATTTCGCCTAATTCAAAATACGTAAATTATTTTGGAAAATGTTTCAAATAAAAGTGATAGGTTTATATCTGTGCAGTTAGCATTCATTCCAAGTTTATAGACATTTTCGAGGAAATTCATTAATACCATTCTTTAAAAACATTATTTTCTTACTCAAGGAACCTCGACACATATATTACTGGTGAAAACTCAAGTTTCGAAAATTTGATTCAATACTTCCTTATACTACCCAATAAGGGAAAATGAAAAATATTTGGCGCACAGTGCACGGGCAGATGCTTTCTCTGATCTCTTTCGAAGCACCTTCGAATTGTGGACGCTGGATAGTTAGAGAAACACGAAAGATACCAATGGACAGTCTAAAACAGTCCCAGTTGGTTGTCAGTTTCTGGGTTGACCCTTCAAAAGAGGCTTCAACGTTTTGATTACAAGGCCCAATATTTGGAATCGATTTCTTGTCTTGTTTTTTTTTTTAATGTTTTCTTAATGGCAGATTAACAAAATTTATTTTTCATTTTAAGTGATCGTCATAAATTAGCGGATAGTTTTCATTAAATTTCTAATTTTACTTTATTGCGGTTTAGAGAAAGAGTCCACTATCTTCTTCTAGGTTGTTCTTCTTTTTTTTAGCATTAAATACAGATCTTAAATCACAAAAGATGTATTCATTAATATCAAGTATTTGGTTCTTTATCATGTAGACAACTTTTCAGGCAGAAAAAGGAGCTGTTTAATGATAGCCCTAACGTTATAATAACTAGTATTGGACAATCACTCTGTTGGCAAGCAATTGCAATGTTCACGTGGTAAACGTCAGTACCAAAATTGGACATATAATGTTCTAATTTTGCGCCACATTTCCAACTTACTCCTAGTAAGAGAAAGTTTTTTTTTTTTTAAGGCGCGTCAACAGCTACGGTTATTTGCGCCCGGAGCCTTCTCAGTGCACTGCCGGCCTCCGCACAGTGTTCTCTCGTTACAGAGGGTTAATAGAATATCTCAAAAACGAAAAATCGAAGGAAACTCAAAATTTTGATAATATTCCGTTTAGGTAATACTGCCGCTTCTGACACGAAGGTTTCAGGCAAAAATCATTACGGGAAGTGCGACTTTACTAAATATTTTGCCACATAAATACTTACCACTTTTATTTGAAACATTTTTCTGAGTAAATTTATTTTTTAGGAGGGGTTATGGGGCAACAGGAACGATAAGCTTCCCTATAAAGTACGACTTCAATCGGTTAACGGAAATAAAACTTAACAGAACAGATGTTTGAGATGTTTGGAAATATCTGGAAAACGATTACAATGATTTCCATTAAACTTGGAATGCTAACTGCACAGTTATAAACCTATCATTTTTATTTAAAGCAATTTCCAAAAAAAAAAAAAATTATTCTAGATAGTTTAGCGGAATTTGTGGCGTTAAATTTCAAAAAGATAGGTTTGGTTCCATGTTATTGGCGCGCTCTTCACTTCCACATCTGCTTGGGTTAGTAAGTTGGTACTTATCCCCACCACCACCACCACCATCTCTATATTGATGCAGTACAAATTAGCAAATTTGAACATTATAGAAAATTTGTCTTTTTATAGATTATTCTATAAAATTTATCGACCTTGTTAGATAAGATAAAATTAGTGCATCGGGAGAAGTCTGCGTTGTGCAATAAGTACGTCCTCTAGATTTACTTACTACAAACAGTTGTATACTAGCTGTAGATTTTCTCCTTTGACCAGTTCTCTTCATTACATTTAAAAGAGATGAGATGGTTGTTTAAAATGAGGTGCGAATTATTATATTTAAATTGTACGCCTTGGTTGGATAAGGAGGAGGTAAGAAAGAGATGTTCTTATGTAACCTGAATACAAGAGACGATTTTGTACATTTCTTAACGGTTTGCCCTATTCTTGCACAATTTCGTTTGCGTTTCCTAATTCTGCACTCTTTGCAATCCCTTCTTAATGCTTTTAACTTTTTTATTTTTTTCCTCCAAGCAGTACCCCTACCCAGAGGGAGTTTGTTGATATAGTTTTACATGTTCCATTTACATACTACATGTATAGCTCTAACAGATGAGTAAAATATACATTAAGCTGCATTTAAGATGTCAAATCTAAATTGAATGTGACTTGAAAAGAAAAACAGAATTATTTTAAAAGAACATTAATAAGTCAAATTAAAGAATTTAAGTGATATATCAAGTTAAATAAAATTATTATCCAATTAATAAAAATCGTGCATATTAGTGATATACTTTTTAATAATAATAATAATAATAATAATAAAGGTAAAAAAATAAGAAGAGACATATACACAAGAATGATTTAAATATATAATCAAATAAAATTGCAAATAATCAAAACACAACTAATCTTTGTAAAAGTTTATATATACAACACTACAAGGTACAAAATTTAAAAATGTAAATATTATATAATCTAGAAACAGTGAGATATATATTATATTACTGAATGTTGAACTAGGTCGAAATTTGCTGCAGGTCTAAATTAGTTATAAATTCAGTGAAATACTTATACAGGTAAGTAATTAGGTCTTTTTGGCTTGGAGGCCATCCATAGCCCAAAAGCACCGAATGCTTGAATAAATTTTGTCTTAAATGGCTTAATAGGGAGCACTCAAACAGTAAATGTTATGCTTTTAATCAGATGTATCTCTTAGTTGACTGATCGGCCAGGGGGTACCATAAGAAAACACCAAAAAAATTTATAAGTGTTTTTTATTAATAACCCGACGTTTCGACAAACATTGTTTGTCTTCTTCAGGGGCTATCTTAGAATCGCAAAATTTGTATGCTCTATCACTACATGTTCAATTATGACTAGGGTTATGCTTTTAACTGTAAGGGGGACTTATTAATTTTGCTCAATTTACCTGGCGGTATCGGTACCAGTTTGTGCAGGAATTTAACTAAAGATTTATGTTATTTATTAAAATATATATATAATTTTTCGTTTGTTTTGTTTGTTTTTTTTAATGTCTACTCGTTTTTGTTTCTTCAATTTTTGCACTTAATTTATTCTTTCAATATTACTTATTAATTAACTTTTTCACCATTAATATTAATATTGTGTAGTACTTTAATGTTTCAGAATATTTACGTATTTTTCCAGTGTTATGTTTTTATTGATTTGCTACTTTAACTATAGTTTGTATTTTTATTTTCTTTTCTTTTTTTCTCACGTATTATATTAAAGAAAGAAAGCTCTTTTGTTATAAAATTAGAACAAAATTTTTGTTAAAATGTTTAAAAAGATCTTTCACCGGCTGACGGAAATAATTTCAAGCCGTAAATACTATTAATAATTAATGTTTGCTGATTATGTAAATTTTTAAATAAATTATTATTATTAATAATAGTAAGAAAAAGTCGTGTAAGTGTTTAAAATCAGATTTGATTTTATTGTAGAAATAGCAAAAAAAGGTAAGCATTAAGCAGATGTGCATAATATATAGAAGTTCCCCTACAGCTTCCCTATACTCCATCAACTCGATACCTATATCATCAAGACTTTTGGTGAGTGTTGCTTTGCTAAATCGCAAATAAGAGGAATTAATATTATCAAAACCGTTGGACCGGGGGGAGGGGAAGGATGGTGAAAGTCTTAAAGAATTTTCTTCATCTATTTAAAAAAAAAAAAAAAAAAAAAAGTGGGTAGGGTGCTGCAGCCAGTATTGCAGTGGCAGTGGGCTTGCTACTTGAGTTGCAGACAAGGGACGGCCGGGAGAGGGTAGGAGCGTGCCGTTTAGAAATCAACTTATCTCTCCATGCCCGCTCTAGGAGAGAGCAGATCTTCACTTCCCTTATAGTTCGTCTTCTACTTCCTCAAACCTTCAAGTCTAATGACGTGCCCTTCTCCATTCTTCCACTCTTCTTCCCCTTTTTCTCTTCAAACTACCCAGCTTCACTTGAAATTCTCACTCGCAGTTTTTTTTACTTTACTCTCCCCCATTCTTATTTCCAACTTTCTGATAAGAACTATGTGAGCATATCCTAAAGCTTAACACTCCCCACCATCGTGAATATTTTTGTTTATTTTATTTTACTTATATACAATTTGTTTATTAATAAATTTATTAGTGATTTAGTTTTGTTTTCTTTCTCTTTCTCTTTTTCAGAGAAAGTAAAAAGGAATCATACCGATCATGACCAATTTTAAAAAATGAAACAGAATTTTCACACTTTAAGTTCCCGTTCAATAAAAAAAAAAAAAATGAAATTCCGTTGTAAGTTTGATACGAAGATTTCAGCCAGGATTCATCAACTTCAAATGCAACTTCAATTTTTTTTTTCTGTTATTCGCAATTATCACGAAACATTTTCTTTAAATTATGAAATGTACCATTGATAAAATTTAAATGCCGTTTGATAGTTTTTGCCCCAAGAAAATTGAATCTGCTATGAAACAACACAGGACTTTTATTTATTATTATATCCTTAGACCTCATTACTATCTCCATAATTTATCTGAACTCCAGTCCTAAAACCTGAACATGTCAATCTTGCTTTATACGCTGATGAACTTGCACTACATACTATCTCATTTACACAGACTCACTGCTCAAACTTCGCATTAACAATGTAATGGTACCGCAGAGATAATGCAACCACAGCAGAGAGAAGAGAGGCCCTCTCTGGTTAACGGAGACTACTCTCTGACTTAGGCAGGCTAGAGTGGGAGAACCTGTGTATATAAGCTGTAACGGCACCGCAAAGATAATGCAATCACAGCAGAGAGAAGAGAGGCCCTCTCTGGTTAATAGAGACTACTCTTCTGACTTAGGCAGGCTAGAGTGGGAGAACCTGTGTATATAAGCCAGTGGGAATCTATCTAGAGGATATCTACCAGATACAACCATACAACTGTACATCGCATCGTGTCATATCTTTACTCTCACCATTCATTCTATCATTTTCATTAAAGTCCAGTGCACTTAGTGTAAACTTAGCTACATTATATTAGTGTCTTCATATCTCGTTCATTTAATCAAACCTAATTTCTCTCCTCAACAACCCCATTATAACAATGACAAGACAAAAGCCATCTTGGTCAAGACGTTTATAAACGCTGACTGTATATTACTCGATACGTCACAGCTAGCTAACGGGATCACAGTTCCTTGGTTCAGTAGCATTAAATATATTTTGTCATATTAATCGACGACAATCTTACCTTTATAGCACACATAATTGATGGAGTAAACATTGGTAAAAGAGCAAATACGACCCCCTGTTTCCACTTCTCTGCTGGAAATTCTAATGAGTCTACCAGAAATAAACTGATCATTTATAATGTCGTCGTCATCCGTCTAAGGATTCCAGTTCCACCAGTAAATCCAACCATTTCAATCTCCAAATTACCCAAAAAATATTCCCTCGTTTTGCCACAAACTCGCCTCGCTACCCCCTGCCATCCCGGTATTTCCCATCTTCATGACACATTACGAACGCCACTACTGTTACTAGCACTACTAAACAAACACTGTACAAACTTCTTGCCATTAAACACCCTAAATCTCTCGCTGACAAACCATCTATGATTTTTTTTTACAGACCAATCGTCGTATAGAATCAAAATATATTCACAACACTTAAAATGTAATTTCTTAATTAATATTTCATTTTCTTTTGAATATTTTATTGTTTAAGTGTCACGAGTTTTTTATAGTAACTTTTTTCCTCAAACCGATAGTCAAGTAAGATTATATATTTTTTTTATATATCTTGCAAGAAATTTTTACTAAACATTTTACTGACCTTAGCATTATGTAAATATGTAGATTATATGGGGTTACAGCTGTTGGTTTCATAGGAGATAAGATTTAGCTGAATGCGACTACTAATTCAGTATGACAGTGCCTCTGTCAGCATCAAACAAAACTGGTAATGGCTGTTTAAACGGAATCCCTCCGTTTATTTCGTTATTAAATACTATGTTCATATAAATTGGACCGAATTTCATTAAAAAGAAAGTAAACAGAGATATGGTTAGCAGAGCATGCATGGAACATCAAGAGAGCATTGGTAAACTTCGTCTGTAGAAAATATCTTCCCTATATTATAGAAAAACTATCTCACCTTTCATGAAAGTTAATTATATTGCCATAAATACATAAAGATGAAGTTTATATTTTTGGAGAAATGATCGTTGAATAATTCTATGAAAGTCAGTTTGTTTTCAATTCACCATTGAAAAGATAAACAATTCATGGCAGCAGAGTTAGTTGGCCTCCCATGTTCACATATCTAGTGAGCGCTGTCTCACTAACCACTATATAATTCAATCTCAGCGCTAAAAGTTATATTCTCACTTTTTATATATATGCTGGTAGATCTCACTAGCTAGAATTTAATTATCTAATATTCTGTAGTATTCTGTAGATAGCAGAAAGGATTATTTGTAAGTTCTATATAATCTAATTCAGTTATCTGTTAAACTTATGTATTAAGTAACAAATTGTGTATCTCTTCTTTCAAAAAGTAAGGTGAAAAATTTAAGGAGCAAAGGTTGTAATAATTGTTTGAGTATTTTATAATCTTATTTTGTTGTCTCAAAGGGACGGGTTTTAACACTAAAGTGTCATCATCAGTTATTTAAATTTGTAATTAGGACAACTAAAAAAAATGATTTAACAAATATAAATTTTTAGTGACTATGTGGTACTACTACAGAATTACAAAATCAAGATATCCAATTGTAATGAAATACTGACTAATTGGTGATTAGTAATTTTGTAATATTCTCTAGTATCGCATATTATTTGTCTATTACAGTCATTCTTTCTTATATTAACTTTTATGTTGCAATCTGTTAAATCTTACTGTTGATTTATTTTTGTTTTGTTTTGAAAAATATATGAGGACGTTTTTATTTTTATTACATAGGAGAAGTATTTTGCAAAAGCTCCTTTTATTTTTTATTTTTTTAATTTAAGCGCGTTAACATCTGTGGTAATTGGCGCCTGAAACTTGCTCAGTGCACTGCCGGCTTCCCGACAGTGTTCTCTCCTTACAGACAACACAGTCATCGGACAGTGAGCTGTAAAGCTCTTAGGAAGAGAAAATCTAAGGGCAGCACTCGAACCCAGGGCTTGCGCGTGCCTGCCTTTTATGGTATTTTAATGGTGGGTCGTATATTTTCCATACCTTAATTGGTCATCTATTTTTTATACATCTCTGTATAGCTGTATATGTTACACTCAGACTATCTATTATGTAAATATTCATATAAATAGATATTTTGTTAGAAATGGATTAGTTTCCTTTACTTTTTGTAGTTACTTTGTGAAAATAAAAATATTTATAATAGAAGTGAACACAGTGCTTAATGATGCAATAGTTTTCTATTGCTATAAGAAATAGTTTTTTGTTACTCCTCTTTTTTTTTAAAAAAATAAAAAATAATTATATTGGATAGAACCGTTAATATAGTAAATAGTTATCAGGAAGGGTGGCCGATCGGTGCAATATATACCAGTGCCATCCACTACCCTAGATATTTCCCAAAAGACACGGACCATAAAAAGAACAATAACAATGGCTACAGCACACAACGCTCACCCCTACTATATTCTACACAGATACACATACACACGCATATTGTTAAAAAAAAAAAAACTCTCAGCGCTGCGAGGGGGGTGAGTGTCCCACCGCCGCCACCTACTACCACCATATCCAACTTAGTTAATACATCTTGATTTATATCCATTGATAAGTGTAATTTACATACAGCAATGGCTTCCTCTTTTTGATAATAATGTTTTCTTGTCTTTATTCCACATCTAATCATTTTCATTAATTTATATCTTTAATTATGTAAAGTTTGTTGTTATTTAATTTAAACACATCCCTATCACATAGTTTATCTAACTTCCCTATGATTTAAGTACGTTATTAATATATCTGTATAGTTTAACTAGTTCCTATAAAAATCGTAGTAAAATTTATATCAAGCTTTTTTTCTTTTTTTTAATCTTTATTCATGCTACAATCAGCGCGATAGGGCTATAAGTAGCAATTATACAAAGAACATAAATACAAAATGACTGGAGAAGCTACCCCAATGGTAACACTCCAAAACTATACAAAATCATTATTGACTCTCTTCACCTGAGAGGAGATCACGAGGCCATTGTCTTTTAAGACGTCTAGGAGGGTTATTAGGAAGTGTTCAGGAAGACAGGTGTTGAATTAAAGGGTTTGTGTGAGTCTGCAGCTTAATATGGAATTTCCTGTAACGGTTTGTAATCGTGTCAAAAATTTTTTTTTTCAAACTGTTTACGCCAACAATTAAAAAAAAAACTCTTGTGTGTGAATCAGATTTGGAATCTGCCCTTATTTTTATTTTTTTATTTTTTTTTAATGAAAAGTGATAGGCATAGAGTTGTATGTTGTAAGTATGAAAAGGTGTAAAGGTCAATCTTTGGAGCTGTTTGAAGAAAAACGCTAACAATAAAAAATCATACCAGAAAGTGTGTGTGGGTGGGTGTGTGGTGGGGTGTGTGTGTGGAGGGAGATTCTGTTTGATGGTTTTTGTCTTAAGCCTTTCGTATCGCATTCCTTGGAGAGATAGTCTCGAAATGAATTTAAAATGTGATCTACCTGCGATTATTTATTCGTGAGTTATGCCTCCTCATTCCTCATACAAATACACTCGCATACAATATATTCTATTGTAGGCTGTTCACTTTTCAATCGAAGAAATCAATCAAATAATTTTTTACTTTCTTGAATTCCGCATCATATTGCACTAACTGTCTGATCTTTTCAATGTTACTAAATATATTAATAGTTTCTTCGTTAAAAAAAAAAGAAAATGAATGAAAAAGAAACGTAGAAAGAAAAGACCAACAAACAAAACAAAATGGACAGTATTAATACACAAACTGGTAAACTCTTATTTGTAGGAAGGTTGGAAAAGGCCAAATCGTTTGCTATAAAGTTGGAACAGGCAGCGTTTGTATGAAGCCTATTTGAATGGAAATGTTAGTATTGCTAAAGCTTCTTCTTTTCCCCTTTTTCTACTTTGTGTCATTGCCTGGTGCTTTTTTAACAAGGGTTTGGTGACGGCGGAGGGAGCCGCAGCAAAGAAAGCGATATATTGGTGTGTGTGTGTGTGTGTGTGTGTGTGTGTGTGTATATGTTCGTGTATTTTGTAAATATATCTATATATATGTTTCTGTTCCACCACTTCCGATTTCCTTCTCTATCAATTCTTTTTTTTTATTTTTCTTATTTCAATGTTTGTTTTAAATACTGTATATGCCATACCTACAAATATTTCTCTCTTTAAGTCTTTATTTTCTCAAACACATCTTCACCAGCTGTCTAATCTTTTATTCTGTGCATCAATAATTATTAGACATTCTCTCAGAACAAATTCTTGAAGCATAATGAGGATAGTTTGGATTTTGGATAAGAGTTATTAATATTTCAACACTAATATCTTCGCATTCAGTTAATAGTATCTTTAAATTTAAGTTCACCTTTCGATGTCCTTGGATTTCGTATCTAAAATGGTAGCGTATTTTCTTTGGAGTCTGTTTATTTTTCAGAAAAAAAAAATTTTTTTAGGAAAATTTAATGGCTCTTTTGAAGAGATGTAAGATCTAATTAAATTTTATAATCAAAAATTTTCAAGATTGAAAAAAAAAAAAAATTGTTAACTGCACGCAGAGAACCTGCACAATAAGTGAAAAACGTGAGTGTGTATCATACCAGATTTATTCTTATGTAAATATTGTGTCCAATAACTGTAAAATGCCCCAAAGCATTCTTTGAGAACACGAATGAAAGTTAATATAATTCATGATGCCAGCGAGCCATAAAAATCTAATCAGCTTCGTAGCATGGCATCTCAGATAACTTGTTTTTTTTTTAATCTTATCCCTGTTTTTAAATATTTTCAATTTAAATTGATTTAAGAAAAATTGATTAAGATTAGTAATAAGATTTAATTAATTGATTAATTGATTAAATTCTGATTTTTTTTGGGGGGGGAATTTCAATTTTTATTTACTGTTAGTTTACCTTCAGATACATTGCCCAATTCGTTTTATGGTCGTAATGCGATTTTAAAGCGGAAACCATACTTTAATATTAGCTATAATTACATCTTAGAAAATAATGGATAAAAGCATAAACCTGTGGCTTATTTACATCTATTATCTTAGAAGACCCTAATCATAAGGATAACATAAATTAACTTGAAATAAACTATGCCATTGAATTTAGTCAGTCCAAATATATTTTGGTTTGGAATCTCAGTGTGCAGAAACAAGTGAGAGCTGCCTGGGAAATGCCAAAAATTTAAGGAAAAGAAAAAGAATACATTTCTTGAAATGGTAATTAAAATAGAAGAAAATAAAAGCACCTGTCAAGATGATCAAACATATTTTCAGACAGGAATGGGAGAAAAGGAAAGATGAGTCGGGAAGCGCAGGCATTTAAGGATACTTTTTCTCGAACAGTTTTCAAATTAAACGTTTTCCAGGTTACAAACATTATCAGGAAATTTATTCAATAAAACAAATTTGTGAAAAGAAAAGAAAATAAAAAGAGCTGTCAGGAAGTTCAATTATTTTTTTCAGACTTGAAAGAGAGAAAATTAGGGTAATCCAGTTTACGACTGTGTCAGGAAATTATTGAGGAAATGGCTATCAGAAAGATCAGAAATCTCAAAGAGAGAAAAATGAAAAGATCAGTTGTAAAAAACTCAAAGAAAAATGGGGAAAACCAGGAAACTAATGATATTTACCATATCTAAGATGATTAGGACCTAAACCAGCTCTACAGCTTCTAAGATGTAGATGATGTAGTGATATAGTCAATTGGAGGAAAAGAAGTTATCTGGTCATCGGGGATCAAGAAATCCTATCAGTACGGTGACGAATCTGGTAGAAGTAAGCTGTCGAATCATTAATAAGATGGATCTTGCAGGGTTCCGTGGTTATTGTGCTGCAAAACAGTAGGATCCGTTCGGGTTGAGAATGCGACAAAGGTTTAGTTTAAATCACAGATATACTCACATTTCTAGAGGCTTCTTTAATGTAGTTATATGTATAAGTACTAGGACAAGTGATCTAATACTCATCAATCGTACAAAAGCTCATTGCCATAAGGATGAAACAAGTTTGTACCAAGTCACTTTACGTGGTCTCAAATCGAAGTCTCTAGTTTTATAAGTGCAAATGGCCCATGAAAAATGAGACATGCAGGCCTCATCAAGATACCGTTTTATGTAACTCTGATTGGGTTGAGGAGAAGTTGTTCTAATTTAAATCAATTAATATTATTTTTTCATCAGATGACACAAATGATATTTGTATACAAAAAAAATTACCTTCCATTTTTCTGTATTGGTTTTGTTATGGTTTTAGAATTAGTTGTATTCTGTTATTATTTTCTCTTATTTTTATTACCAAAAATGTTGTTAACATCCACCCCAATTGAGGTTTATTCCTAATTGATAGCAAACTAGAAATGAGTTTTTATAATCCAATGTTCCCGTTCAGACAGTTGATCAAACATAGACAGAAGAAACACTGGCGTTGTCATTTCTAATTTTTATACGGCGAAATCGTATCTATGTCTAGAAACGTAATTGAGCTTTGAGCAGCAGGTAAAAATGTATACATATTTGGGAATTGTGTCCTATGGAAAGAAATCATATTACAGTCTATATGATTTTTTTTTTTTTAAATACTCTGGCTCTACAATTTACTGCCTCAGTTTCACCCATCTTCACTGATTTCTTCATTCTGCATACCTACCATTATTATTTAAAATTGCAAAATAATTGTGTTAAAAAAAAAAAAAAAATGAAGAAGATATATTTATGGATTAAGTATTGGTGGAGAGTGTAGTTAATGTTTAGCCTAGTAAGGATCAATTGTTCGCTGAGTACTCTTAGAAAGCCTGTCAGTTTATCACCTTTTCCATTTCTACACTTCTTTCTCATTGTATGTATGTATGTGTGTGCGCGTATGTTTGAGTGAACGAGTGTTGGATGGTGTTGGAGTGGGGCATGGGGGGGGTAAATCTTATTAAATTGCCCGGGGCCGCCGTGGTTGCCTAGGAGACCCAGTCTACTTCGTCTCCTGTCGCCGCTGCCGCGCGCTGTATACACACACACACACACACACACACACACATATATATATATATATATAAAATATATATATACATACACACTTGCCTAGTACTAACTTCCCGCCTGTGCCACCCCTCTGTCTCCACTTATTCCTCGACAACGCTGTTTTTTTAAAAGCCTGCCCCTCCCCCGGGTCTTTCTCTCTGTCAGTGGTGCTGCCAGTATTTCCCTCTTCTCCTTTACCATCGTAACCCCGGACGACGAGCACTACGTTACCAGCTCTCTACTCCTTCTTTAGCAGGTCTTTTCTCTCTCTTTTTACTTGAAAGTCTAATGCTTTTCTATGTGAAAGAAGACGAAGTAGAAGAAGTGCGAGAGTGTGGTGGTAGGTCTAAAAGAAAGGAGTAGGGGTGGAATTTTTGTTGTTCTTAGAACAGAGAGACAGACTGGTGCTGCTGTTGGAGCTGTTCATGGTGCTGTCGGAGCTGCTGTACTAGTAGTAGTAGTAGTAGTAGTAGACATGGTGGTGATAGTGTGTGCAGGGATGTAAAGAAGAAGACAGTGAGATATACTGAGTTCTTTAGCATGACAATGGGCCTTCTACGAGTGTGCTGCTCGCTTATTGATTCCCGCCTTCACCTTCTCACTCTGTCTCACTCTTTCCATCTATCTATCCGCCACACAGCTCCGGTAACCCATAGCAACCGTCTTTATTATATATTAATTACCCTACTGTACCAACAGTGCTGTGCTACCTAACGATCCATCCATACACAACTTTCCCTTGAAAAAAATTATTTTCTTCTGTTTATACGTATATCTTTAACAAATGCCAAATCTTTTTTTAATGCTTATAATAATAAAACATTTATTTAAAAAAAAAAAACAACAAAAATCTACTTCTTGCTCGCATCGTACACCAGCAACAAGTTATTTGTGACAAAAAAAAAATAAATAAAATAAAATAAACTTCCAGATTCTTAGACTCTGGGTACTTACATCAGAAGACATAAAATTTAATATCATTGTTACAAGGCCTCCACTTTTTCTATCTTTTTTTCTCTCTGTATTTTATATATTTATGTATTTTCTCACTTACTTTAGTATAAAAAGAAAAAATTGTAGTGCATGAGACTATAAAGTGTGACGTTTACATTTTAAGTAGAACAATTAAACGCTACAGTATATTTCAATTTTTCTAATATATGTGTTATATTATATTTTCTAATTAAACCATGCCAAGGGATTCAAATATGAGGTTCTTAGTAAATCACATTGGGTCCTGGAAGTTGGTAACAGTGAACTCCAGTTACTTCGAACTGCTATTAATAATGGGTGTCCGAAAGTGCGGTGCCTCTTAACCCCTCAGGAGAGAAATAAAAAATTTACTTCGTCAGTACTCTACAGGTCTGACTATAATATCTTAAGATACACCTAAACTCAAACTCCACCCAAGCATTCCCTTGAGGATGTTCTTGCCATCTCAAATTTGCGAAATCTAGTATTGGCGAAACGGGGGCACTGACCTAGGTATACACCGTTTCCTTGATTCACTCATCACAATTCTGACACAGAGCATTACATATATCCTGCCTATTTTGTGTAAATAAAGTGAGGCTATATAAAATATTGATTCGCCCAGTTCTGACGTACGCCTCTCAGACATGGACTATTCCCAAAGTCCATGAGGATAGGCTCCTGATCTTTGAAAGAAAAATCCTTCGAAGGATCTTCGGTCCTGTGAAGGAGGGGGATGTGTGGAGACGGAGACGAAACAGGGAGCTATAACAACTGTTCGGAGAAGTGGATATGGTACGTGTGATAAGGTTGGGAAGACTGAGCTGGGCGGGGCATGTTGCGAGAATGGATGGCGGATCGATTCCCGGAAGATTGCTCGAGATGGAGATAGGTGGAAAGAGAGGAGTAGGCAGACCAAACTTGAGATAGGAGGATGGTGTCATCAGGGACGCAAGAAACCTGTTAAAGGTGAGAAATTGGAAAGCGGCTGCAAATGACCGGGAACTATGGCATGGACTCATTGGGGAGGTAGGACCTACCAAGGGTTGAACGCCAATTAGATAGATAGATAGATTTTGTGTAAATGACTGGCGTGGCCAGTCATCCTACTCAGGGAGAGAAGATACTTCCAAATCTCTTTGTCTTATATCTTTTATAAATCTTTTTAGCCCAGATGCACCCGACCATGTCTCTCCAGTGCTTTTGCAATTCCCTTTTCCTCCATTGTTTAACTTATCTGTCATAAAATTGCTTAATAACAGCTACTGCTGACTCGAGATCACAAAACATCGAACATTAAGTACTTTAATGGAATTTTATGCAATTCGTAAGATTCGCAGGAGGAAATTAAGTGACAGGAAGCTTGAGCTAGAGATGTTCGTGTTTAATCGACTTGATAATATGGCGAAGAAGATCCTAAGAAGTGTAAAGGAGGCTGAATAGTCAATGACGACAGGCTGGAATACGGACACTAGTGAGTGATTCATTCATGGCCATAAGATACTGAGAACTTACCAGATAAAGTTTAGGACTAGCCTCCTCCAGATTGTAGGAATTACGGGAGAATCAGATTTACCTCCCCGATAAAAATTAAGACTTTTACAAAAAAAACAAGAGTTCGTTGAAATTGAATAAACAGGAAAAATAAAGTGAACGTCCTGAATCGAGGATAGCACTGATGTGAAACACTCACATGACTTTCACTTATTCCTGCTAAAATAATTATATATTAAATGAAAACTTTCATTCAACTTTCAAAATTTGGCTCGTTTGCCCTTAACTTAAATATAGAAGTATTTGGTATTTTATCAGGCGTAACATGCATATTTATATTGTTCTTGACCGGTTTTGTGATTTTCATCCATGGTCAGAGCAAATGCACCAAGTTCATGCAGAGAGTTCACTTCAACGTAATGTTTCTGTTACACTTACACTTGTTGGTTGTATACATGTGCGGGAGGTTATAAGATTATGCTACTATGTATATGTATTTAATGACAAAGTGGAATTATTACTTGATAAAACACTGAGCTTACTTAACAACACTATTAAAATTTACTTATAAAGTATCCATCAAAACATACTATTTATTATACATTATTTTCTAATGTCGAATCATAATTTGTAATAATTCCATTTTGTCATTAAATACACACACACACACACACATAGTAACATAACCTTATAACCTTCCGCGAGTGTGAGTGTAACAGAAACATTACGTTAAAGTAAACTCTCTACACGAACTTAGTGAATTTGCTCTGAAGATGGATGAAAATCCGAAACCGGCCAGGAATAAATGGAATATGCATGCTTCGACGGATAAAATACCATATGTTATCTAGTATTGCGGACCCATCCACATATTCAACATAGAAGTAATTTATTATTTATTGTATAGGTATACAATTACCATCCTACTAATCCAAGCAGTTAGGGAGGTGAGGAGCGTGCTAGTAACGTAGAACTAACACTATATATTTGAAATTTAACGTTAACAATAAAATGTCATATAATATTGATTTGCTGGAAAAATGCAATTAAAAGTGATTGGTCTATATATAAGTGTGCAGTTAGCATTCAGTTTAATGAAAATTATTGTAACCGGTTATGTGAAAATTCCAAAAAAAACCTTTTATGTAAAGTCGCATAGATTTTCTTTAAATTAGGAATCTTATCAATGCGTCTAATATACACATTAATCTCATATAAGTAGTAAAACCATACATTTATACTATAGTGGTACTTTAGAGGGAAGCATATAGCTACTGTTCCTTCAGAAACGCGGGAAAATGTTTCAAATAAAAGTGTGAGATTTATGAGCATAAAGTCGTTTAAAGAAGATCGTTAGGGCCGCTTCGAGAAAATCATGAAAAACTGAAAAAAAAACAACAGTAAAATCGCATTTCCGGTTGATGGATTTTGTCGAAGCCATTGAGTCGCATGTGGTGGTAACACCTAACCGGAATATCAAGTTTGGAGCTTCCTGCAATTTGGGATATTGTGTTAAAACACAATTACATATATAGACTATTCGCTAAAAACGTCCTTTTTTTCGTACTTAGAGGTGTCCACAAAACGTGTATTTCCGGTGAAAACTCAATTTCCAAAATTTTAAAGGATCGCAGAACTTCCGCTTTTATTTCCGCCGTAGGAAATAGTAAAAATACAAAACATGTCTTGAAACAATTATTTCCTTACATTTTTTTTTACCTTCTAACTTTATGATATTTGCGGAGTGATAATAAACGCAATATAAAACTATCGGAAGATATGCGTCATCTAATTGGAATTTTAAGACTTTTAGAATCGCTACGATCTAAGAAAAGGGCAAATCTGTGACGATCTATCAAACTGGAACGGTTTAATGTTGGCCATAAAATGTGGGAGAATAAAAATTGAAATTCAAGATAGCTGGCTGTGTGATAAGTTCTGAAGAAGAGGAATAGCTTAATAAAGGAGAGGAACAATCCTACCTGGTCCTACAAAACAATAATCTATTGTGAAACACTCATACGTCTTTAGCTTACTAGAAAGCTTACAATATTAATCGACAAATTTTGTTCTATTCAAAAATTGGTATTTCTATTAAAATGTACAGTTTGGTAATATCGTTATAAACGAATTATTTATTATTTATTTTTGTTTGCTCTCTGATAAGCAGCGTAGTCACAGAGATCGTGCTCTAGAAATATGTTTTTGGTCTTCGAGACACCTTGATTTCCTCCAGTTATCTAGTTACATCCAGTTACAGCAGTAAAAGAAAGTAAATATATTTCCTCTTAAAGTAATAAAAAGCAAAGCAACTAATACATTTCCGCCGATGTTTGGCAAATGTAATAAATCGATACCTAAAATCGTTCTGTGGTTGCCGATTGTTTGATTCAATTTAATTTTGAGTTTGTATTGTTCAATTATTTTGAATTTATTATGATTGGAAATTGATTGTGACGCTATTGAAATATCGTTCCAATTTTATGAAAAACATAATATTTAAATTAAATCAACGCTAAGTTTAAGCTGTTCTTTTTCAGACGTAAAGGCGAACTCAAGTTTAGCTAATTTTACTGTTATTTTTAATTATCCACTGTCCAGAATTAGTAATGGATCCTTTTTTTATAACAATTCTTAACGATATACTTGAACAGTGTAATTCTAATATACTTCATTACATATAAGTTAAGACATAGGAAGGATATTTAATTACTGGTTTTATAATTCTGTCATCCAAATAGTCACAGTCATCTTATAAGAAAGAATCTACTTAATTTCTGCCTGTCTTAAAGTTACTGTTAGTTTATTAAATTAAATACAGATAAGCAAAAAATTATCGCAACAAGATGTGTTCAGTTCCTATATTAGTTACAGTTTTGCAAACTACAACAGAACAAAAGCATTTAACAGCAATTTTTTTATATAGTTTCTGCTACGATTATTGCGTTATTGTAAAAAAAATATTATATATATCTATAAATTTCAAGATATTGTAAGTAATTAAGGGGAAAAATTTAATTTTTATTTTTATAGAATTTAATTGTTTTTAATTAATAATATAAACGAAATTTTAAACAAAAAAAAATCTAGTAATATTTGTTTGTAGATTGTATTGTGAACATGGGCTAGTTATATGGAGTAGTAGTCGTAGTAATACAGTATATCTATATAGTTGTTGTCTGCCATTTAGTTGCTAACTAGATATAGAGATGTAGAAAGTAAAAAACAAGAGGGGTGTAATGTGCTCGCAACTACCCTTTCTATATTACTACATGTGGCGGTACTGCACCCTTCACTAGATCCCCTACTTTTGGCACTGCACCCTAGATTAGCATCCTAAAAAAAAAGAACGCTCCACTATGCTGCCACTACCCCTAAAACCCTCCTAGACACGCACACAAAACTAAACGGTTAAAAAAAACTTTCTACCACTAAGGATTTCCTTATATTCCATCCTTACTAACTTTTTTTTTTTCTTTATCATATTTTTTTTTTTTTATCTTTATATAAATCTATGTAAATTTATTGATAAAATTACATTTGGATAATTAGAATATTTTGCCACTTTATTCGATCTTTGAAATGAAATGGTTGTGTTTATTTATGATTTATATTTGGGGTAAATTTGTTTGGAATAATCTGATTAATTTTCATAAAATAACTAAATTTAAGTTATTTTAATGCGAAGATATAGTGGACGAAAGCATTTACCAATTATAAGTATCACAGACATTCGAAATGTTATTAATTTAAAAATATATTACTTCCTCTGAGAACGTAATTTTGGTGTTCTTTTCAGGATTTTTTCCGTTCTACGATAAAATTTAGATCCAAGAAATTCCATAGAAGCTTGACCATAACTCCTTTTATCCTGGTACTTTTTCCTAGGTAATTAATAACGAATGATCTGCCGGGACTTGTTTCCGTCAGTCTAATAAACAGAATGCTGTTTCTCTTGGGTCCATTTCCATCTTTCTGTTATTGTTTAAACTTTTAAACACAAACATAATTAATTTTGAAGTTATACGCTTCTACGGCCATCTCATACAAAACAATTATTTTTTCGGGGTTTCGAGAATACGTAGTTGGCTTGTTAGAAACTGACTATTCGTCCTTATTGCAATAGCCTTTTTTAGGATAGTGTTGATTTAGTATTCAAGTCGACATTTATACTGATGAAACCTATTGTAATATGGGCAGTTTATAACAAACCACTGATTTTAGTTTCAACCCGAAAATCGTTAAGTATTGTTCATATTTAATCTTAACAAAAATATAGATTCCAATATTGTTTTCAGAAGATTCGAAGTAAGTTCTAAATTGCATTTATTCGATTTTTGTCTCAGCCCATTAAAGTAATTACTGACTAAACAGCTGTTATATATAAGAGTTGTCGTTAGTTTTATTTGGTAATTAGCAGAAAATATTAAATTAGGTTAATTGATTTTAATGAAACTCGTATAAAAAAAAATCTGATGTGAGACACAAATGACTTTCTTTTACTGCAATTAGTATTATTTAATTGACCAATTTTATTTGAAAATTGCAATGTTTAAATTATTTAATTGGGCTTGTCATAAAAGAAGAAGGTTTTCTTCAAATTTGGTATTCTAGCAATGCTGCAAATGTAAAGCGATAAAAATTTGATAGGTGGAAGAAGCGTAAATTGTAATGAAGTGGAACTTTAGAGAAAAGCCTAACGTTATTGCTCCTACCCCCTCCCAGAACCTTCCGAAAAATCAAAATAAAAGTGATACGACCTCTTATGTGTGTTGATATTGGCCGAGTTAAAGGATAATCGTGTAAGTTGAAAAAAAATCAAGTTTGAGCTTTCTGTGATTTTTTGTTCTTGAGTTATTATATTATGTTCACACACATCCATACAGACCATTCGGTAATAACATTTTTTCGAGCTCGGAGCTCAAAACATGTATTTCCGGTGGAAACTCAATTTCGAATATTAGCAGGATCACCGTATTTCTTCTTATTAGGTGTAAGCTCATGGAAAAAGCAATTATTATTTTAATTATGTGTAATAATGTTGCATATTATTGTAATTATTATACCAGCTTTAATTACAGAATCTCTTGAACCTTCGTAGAGAAAATTCTATCTATCTATCTTCATGGCACTACAACCCTTGGTGGATCCTGGCCTCCTCTTGGAGTCTATTCCAGCTGTCTCTGTTGGTTGCAGCTGCTTTCCAGTGCGAGTACCCAGGAGATTTCTCGCATCGTTGGCAACACTATCCAGCTTCGGTCTGCCGACCTTTCTCACTTGTGCTCACTTCTCCTTCCAGAATTCACCTTGGCACTTCTTCTTGCTCCATTCTAACTACGTGGCCCGCCCAGCTCAATCTTTTAACCCAATCTTCTTCTCTATATCTGTTTCTCCATATAATTCATGCAACTCCGTTATTCTTTCTTCTTCTCCATAAATTACCTTCTTTGACTGGAATTTAGAAAACACTGAAATTGAAAAAAAAATAATAGTATAATAGGCCATTGCTATTCGGATGAGGATTTTACTGCAAACATTGTGCGTAGAATAGAATTACACCAGAATGTTTCACATTCGATGAAAAATATTAGTTTGGAAGTTCAAACTTTCTTTTTGAATATGCTATCACATGCGCGCAAACACATACACCAAACAAACATGCATATAGACATAACTATTCACTTTAATATATAATATATGATCTAATTATTTTGTGATAATTTCTCCATTTTGTTTTGTTTTATACATCAACCGATTGTTGTTCCAGATTATATGTTAAAGTAATTTGAAAAATAAATTAACTTTTTAAATTTAAAATTGTTGACTAAAATTGTTTTTTGTATATTAGTATCTTAGTGTATTAGTATCTTTTTACTTACTTACTGCTGTAAGATGAAGTATTAAAATCGTATCAAATTTTCATTCGTTCACTAAGTCCGCAAATGTGGCATATTTGTTTGTGAACAACTTAGTAGAAAATCGAAAAATGTTAAAAAGAAATTTGTTGAGGATCGATCAAGAAAAAAACACTCAATTGTGCCAACGTTTCCACAGACTTTCCTGTCTTTATCAAGGCTTTAATATATAGAATGTCGTGAAAATATGGAGAAAGAATTTTTAAACACACACCCATTTGTTTGCAGAAACATAGAAAGGAAAATTAAAAGTTACTAGTGTTACCACTTTCATTTCTGTAGATGATTTAAGACAAGACACTATAACTTTTAATTTTCCTTTCTATGTTTCTGCGATGTAACAAATGGGTGTGTGTTTAAAAATTCTTTCTCCATATTTTCACGACATTCTATATATTAAAGCCTTGATAAAAACAGGAAACTCTGTCGAAACGTTGGCATAATTGAGTGTTTTGTTTTCCTATATATTTTATATATATATAGGTATCATTTATTATAAATTAAAATCAAATTAATATATATATATATTTTTTTTTTTTTGTTAAAAAAAACAGTTGGCTTGGACGAGGTTCAATGTTGGTGTTTTCAACAGCTCAATTTTCTAAATTAACTGGACGACTGGTAGGTGAGGAAGGTGAATTAGCTGATTTAGGCGCAGGTGATGGAACTACAACGAAAACTATGTCAGCTTTCTTCACTAAAGTAACTGTCACCGAATTGTCTAAACCAATGAGAAGTTTATTACAACGCGCCGGATTCAGGTAATATTCATTTTGAATTATTTTTTATTTATTTATTTATTTATTTTTTCTGTTAACTTATTGTTATTGCAGATATATAAATTATTTTATTATAGAAGCATTTTACATTTTACTGTATATAATAATAAAAAAAAGTATATAGTTAGTACTTGTTGCGAAGGATATATTCTTGAATATTTTAGCTCCTTCTGGGATAAATACAATATTTCCTAGTATAACGAATTAAATATTTTGCCTATAGCCACTGTATTTCAGTTTATTTAAATTCAGTTAGTATTGCTAGTAATAATATCAATACATATCAGTTATTAACGATAATTTCGCCCTCAAGTGTAAAAAAGTCAATCATATTGTCACCAAAAGATTGGGTCACCTACAAATTCAATAAAGTCAACCAGATTGTAATAATGGTTGGGTCCTCAGTGCTGGAAATCATCTAGGTTTTTATTTATTATTATTTTTTTTTTTTCAATGAAAGCTCGCATCATTTTGTGGTAATCGACCTATTTTGGATATTCAACCCAACCTTTTTCAGGATGTCTTCATTAAAAATGGGATGTCAGCGAAAAATGTGAATATATAAACAGATTACCATATGCTAATTTTTAATGTCATACTGTTTATGAAGACATCCTTTGAAGATGGTAACAATCGAAACCAGTCGATTGGTAAAATGATAAAAAAAATCTTTATACATTTTCCAATGCCTATCAAATTTTATTGTTCCAAGATTTAACCAATCAGGTGCGTATTCTAGCGATAATATACAATATTACAATATTATCGCTGTAAATTGAACTGATTGGTTAAAATAATCTCAGCTGTTAGAAAAATCTAATGGAGCATCAAAACGTTCAGATTCAAAATCTTCCATAAATAAAGTAAGATTCTTGATTGTTTAGATTACATATTTATTTCTAAATATTTTATTTATTCTAATTGTAAATAATGTATAGAATATATAAGTAATTGGTTAAGTTTTGGTTTTTTAGTTTAATAATCCAAGTATAATCATAATTGGCCGTTGTTAATGAAGCAGATTTTAACTTCAAGAAAAGTATATTGTTCGACGTTTCGGACGTTACTTTGGTATTCTTCATCAGGAACTACTCGTGAAATGACATGATGGAACTATAAATTATGATTTTAAAAAAAGGGAGGGAGGCATTATAGAATGAATATAAAGGGTATTTTTTGTACATATTTTTTTGTGCCATTTGAAAGGGCATTCTATCATTTAACGCGGAAAGCTGTTAAAAGACCCTTTTACAGGTTTCCCTTCTACCAGAATGTTAAAGACTTACGTTTTTATTCAAAAAAGTATCATTTTTAAAGGCTTCATTGGAAGATTAATGGATGCCGGGTCCATATGCCATGATATCTGGTAATTAACTCTTAGATGTTCCACAAACGGCTCTAAAATGGGAGGGAAAATCTGAAGCTGAATGGATGGAAGTGAATCCATTTTGTTGATGTCACTTGGTGAATGGACCACTGTTTACCAGGCTGAAGGTTTATACTATTCTTTCGGATGAGCGGGATAGGCAACTGAAATTTAAAAAGAGTTTATATCTGGTCCGGCTTTGTTGAAGACACTGCTTGTGTGTTTACTTCCAAATTATTACTAGTATGGTACTAATACTGTTCACTTCTTTTTCTAATCTTGGTACTAGGTCATTGGAGAATGTCAAGAAATGAGTTGATTTGGTTGGTCAAATTAGGGCTCTTTCTTCCAAACTTCCAGTTCTCTGGAACTATATCATTACTCTGGAAGAATGTCATTACTTCTTCAATTTTTTTTTTTTTTTGTATAATTGGTTTCATGGGTCCATGTTAGGGCAAAGCTAGGAGAGATGACGAGTTATATGACTTCTCTTGTTTGCCACCACGTGACGTCATGCAAGTTAGTCCAGGAGTAGAGAGATCAGAAGCGAATGCATTGCAAAATTCTTCAGTTATTTTGTGTGTTGTTCTGTGTTCTACGAACATTTATACGTATCAGCTATATCTGGTGAATAGCTGAATTTTCAAACGCTTAGTAAATGTTTATATAATATATTAATTGGTATTGGAATGAAAGATTTCCACGCTGTCGTTAAAGTTGGACTCGTAACTATACCAAGTTTCATGTCGATCAGCCATGCTTCCTTCACAGAGGAGAGTTCTCCTATGTGCGTCATCTATCCTACCATAGTAGGAGAGACGGCCAAATGTAGTGTATTTCTATTTTGTTTCTGGAATAAATGAGAATGTCTTTATTTTGAAAAATAACATTTTTTTTGTAGATAATAGTAGTTGATTTGTTTTATAAGTACTACCTCTTATACATCTCCTAGATTTTAATGCAGGGCATAATTTAAAAATGTGCGACGTCTCTCCTACTTTTCTCTATAACTTAAATATTGTAATATAAAAAATATGTTTTAGGCCTAAAAATTGCAATGAAATTATCGAAACGTAGGCAAGAATTCATCTTGTATTCTCAGAATCTTGCAACTTTTAAGAATATTTACTCCAACTGCTGACAAACAACCATACATAATTTGATAATTTATATTTATAATCTTGTTCACTAATGATAATATTAAATTGCTTCATTTGTAATTCTTTATTTCATCCTCAAGAGTATACAGATGATGAAGATAAATAGGTAAACATAGTAGATTTTTAGATTCCAGTTATATGAAAGATTTATTTAAGTGGAAAGAGAGGAGAGATGGTGAAGTTGTGGTTGATGGAACTGATTACATATTTATTTAATTTTGTACAGAGTTTGTAACATGCACCAAGTAAAGCAGGCGAGGGTTTGCCGAAGGGTAGTTAAGTGTAAAGTGAATGTTATGATGAGAGTGGAAATTCTTGGGAAGAGCTCTAACACACAGGGTGTTGTGCGCTGGCAATATGAGGCGAAGACGAGGAGAGAAAAACTCATTATTACAGGAGGAGAGATATTTCTGGCAGGATTCTAATTTGCAGGGAAAAGAGAGAGCGAGGGGGGGGCGATCTAGTCAAGGCTCTCCTTCTCTCTGCTTGGGAAGTTTATACACAACAAAAATGTCAATCTGACATTATCAACAATGCATTGAGAAGTGATGTAGTAGTTGTATTTGTAGGGCAAACCAGCCACCAGCAAAAACATTATCATCCTTTCTATATCGCTTGCCGATATTCCGACTTTCTCACTTATACATTTAATATTTCATTTTTCCAGTTAAATTTTTTTTATTGTAATTAAATTTATTATTTGATTTTTTGGAGGGGAATTGCTGTACTAAAAGAAGTATTGCCGTCTTTATTTCACGAGGGTCATTCTCTACGTTCGGAGATGACTAAGTTGTCATTGTCACTGCCCAGGGAGATGCTTAGTACTTGGCAGTAAAACTAAGTAAATGTGTTATAATTTGTTTAGAAGCGATTTGAATAAAAGCCCACATATGTTTATTGGCGAGATCTGGGGATAAATCAGCACATTCAGAAATGCAAATAAGCCCTAAAGTTTTTGGGAATGAGTTCGAAGACAGTATCAAATTAAACAAAGAAAGCTGGTGAGTGCTATTAA
>JAAEAF010008589.1:0-52602 GCA_011037195.1 Triatoma infestans
TGTGTGTGTGTGCGTGTGTCTGTGTGTATGTGAACAGCATAGCGCAAAAACGAAAAATCGTAGAAAGTTCAAACTTGATATTACGTTTAGGTATCACCATGGGATCTGACGGTGCGTTATGTGTCAATATTCCTCAACCGGAAGTACCACTTTACTAGTTTTTTTTTCCTTTTTTGCGATTTCCTCTAAAATGGCTCCAACGATTTTCTTGAAACTAATTACATCAACTACACGTACAATGAGCTACAACTTTTATTTGAAACATTTCTCAGGAAAAATGCATTTAAGGGTACTTTTGTGGGAGGGATGGGGTTACGTTTTCCTCTAAAGTGCTATTTCAGTTTATTAGACAATTCTGTCATCTAAATAATGTTAATTAGAATTAAATATGTTGTTGAAATTCCGAGTTTGAAAAAATATAGATAATCGGAAGTGCGTTTTTACTGAAATATAATTTTCAGTTTTCTGGTATTTTCTCGAAAATGGCTCCAACGATTTTCTTTAAACCATCGTTATTAACTATACATATAAAGAGCTACAACTTTTATTTGAAACTTTTCCCCTGATAAATTCATTTAAGGGGACTTTTGGGGGAGGGGTGTTATGTTTTTGTTTAAAATGCTATCACAGTTAATTATATAATTCTGTCATCCAAATTGAAATAACTAGAAATTAATATATGACCCAAATTCCGAGTTTCAAGGAAATTAGTAAACCGGACAGTTTTACTGGACAGTGTTTTCACTTTTCGACGAATTTCATTAAGTATGCTATACTAACTATAAAATTTGTCAATTTGAATTTTGAAAACTGGAGTAAGAGAAAGTTGTGTGAGTGTTTCACACCAGATTCTTTTTTTTCCTTATAATAATTGTAGGAAATCAAAGAAATAGTTTGGAATATTCCTAAATCATTGGAATGTAAGCTGAATTAATTTCATTCGAAACTATAAACAGTTTCATAGATTCATTAATATCTATATATACATTATTATTATTATTATTATTGCCTATCACGGGTGGGCTATACCTGGTACTGCAGTCAACAGAGGTTTATTGTGCCATCCCCGATAACCTCTAGTAGTTGAACTCTCCCTCTCGTTGAACTCTGTCCTCTCCTTTGAGGACATTCACTACCAGATCATTTTGAGCTACCATCTCGTCAGGTCGCAAAGTACCAAAGGTCTCATACGTCAATTTAGTTATTGTTACGCAATCAAATAGCGGGTGGCGGGCCGTTTCCTCCTCCTCCTGACATAATATGCACAAGGGTTCTACGCTGATAAGCCCTGCCTTGTGCAGGTGCTTCCTGAACGTGCCATGACCCGTAAGTGATCCCGTCACTTCAGAGAAATCTGGCCCATTTGGTTTACACTTCCCAGGCATCGTTCTTTTGCTGTGTGTGGCCCCTTCCAAAACTCTTCATGCTTACCGCGAAACCACTCCCTAATCGCCGCACGAATCTCTCCTCCAGTGATCCCCAAGACAGGCTCGGGACCAATGAACGGAGTATTTGCCCCTTTCCTGGCCAGTTGGTCAGCCATCTCATTACCCTCAACCCCTATGTGTATAAATACACAATGTGAGTCCAAATAAAAATTCGTGAATAACAATACATATTAAAAAATACATAACCCCCCCAAAAAAAAATCAAAACGATAAAGTATTAACTACAAATAATTATACGGTTATTTTTTAACATAAAATATTGTTTTTCTAATATGTTGAATAATTTTGAAAAGTATTCCACTAAAATGGGTAAATAAAGTTGTTCCTTTAATCCTTAATGAGTAGAAAAGTTTATAATCTCTTAGAGATTAAAAGTAATTACAGTGCTGCCACTTTCAACCGAAGGTTAGGATAAAAGTGCTAAAATATTTTAAGTAACATTAAAATAAAGAATGCTTTTTAAATTAAATATTTGTGTAAACATTTTTTTAAAGTCATTGTAACAAAAAAAAATAAAAATTTAATACTACTATAAAACTATAACAATTTGTACAAATACTATAAAATTTGATACAAAATATCGTATAATATTGTTTTAAGAAGGTATAACCAAATCTTCTGTAAACGTATTATTTCCGTCTTTTAATAGAAAATATTGTCAAACATAAATTAAAAAAAACAAGAAGTTCATAATAAGAGAAATTATTTGAATCAAAACTATTGTTGAGGATCTTATTTGATAACGACGTCAAGTCGCCTCTCTATGCTGAGGAAATTTCGAAAACATCGATACCGCTGGTAACCAAATTGTGGCCGAATTGCGTTTCTTGTGTGAACCTCAATGGTCACTGAATGTGCTAATTCACTAAAAATATTGTTTACCAAGCTTATTGTATAAGTGTACTGATATAGCGCTAGTTAAAGAGGTATTTTTCACAAAAAAGGTTGCAACCTCGCGGATCGTAAGTGAATTTATTTTCTATTAGATCTGGGCTCAACAAATTGTAAGGATTGTAAAACTAGGCGTAGTTTATTTGGTTGCTTTTTAATTATATTTGTATTATGTTCTTTGTTTTTGGCTAATTATAAATGTCATGTCAAACTTAAATGTTTTAATCATTGTGTTGATTAACTGTTTGAACGATATTTTAAATAAACTTATTGCTGTCTGATGCGGATTTTTATTGTGTGCAATTCTGTGTGTATTTGAACACACCCCTTCTAAACAGTATTATTGCTACTAAGATACATACATACATCTTCTACTGTACTTTACTTGACTTGTAGTAATACAAATTTCATTTTCATCTTTCTATATTTGGGAGCTTATTTCTAGATTTAAGCTCCCTTTTTTTTTTTAACCAAATAAAGTGTGAGTTTGCACTTCGGGATCTCTAACATCTCACTGTTTAACCAAGACATCTTGAAGAGTGACAAAAAACAAAACTTGTGAATGACCAAGATGAAAATCAGGATATTAATAAGAATGCCAATTCATTATTCTCACAGTTTTTCTTAAAACGGCATAAATGATGTTCTTTAAACTTGGCATAAATATTCGGTATTATATCCGTCGTCGCATGCAAATTGGTTTTTTCCTGACCGGTTTCGGATTTTCATCCATCGTCAGAGAGATGAATACTCTGTTATTCCTCCGAAAAATTGTTTCAGTTGGCTCAGATCAATTTCAACTATAATATACGATAGTTGCATTACAATGATCGTTTTTCCTTATTTTAGTATTCTAAGAGAAGAATTTTTTTAATATGCGTAGAATATATTTTTTCCAAGCAGCACATCATAGTTAAGCGTTATTAGGATTGTAGATCTGATACATTTTCATGTGAATAACACAACTCAAATTATATTGCATACAGCTGAGATTATTATTTGCCTATGGAGAGGGACAAAACCCCACGCTATCCAAAACCTCATTTGGCCCATATAGCTACCCCAAGGAAAACAATAACAAACCGGGTCTAGAACAAATTTCCAGACCCGGGTCTAATCCATCTAAGATTCACCGCAGTCCTAACAAATCGCAAAATAACCTACAGGGGAAATAGCCTAAGCTTTTCCACAGACATCCAGTTCCCACCAAAGGTTCTGAACCTAATTTCCTCGCAACCCAGGCAATCTGTCATAAGATGGATGGGTGTTTCCTCCTCTGTCTCACAGACCCTACAAAAGGATCCGGCATGAGCCCTGTTACGTACATTTGTCTCCTTAAGCCACAATGTCCAGTAAGGGATCCAACCAGATTCCTAAAAGAGCTCCGTGAAGACACAGCAACGTCTCACTAATAGCCCTGTCGGACCCCCGTGAGCATTTTGGACGCCGCAATAATAGGTCCATAAGGATGAATGCTGTGAGCTGTCCATGTCTTGAAACCTGAAAGACATGTGCCAGAAGACACGCCAACAGCAGGCTCGGGACCAATGAAAGGGAGAGAGGCGCCTAATTGGCAAACCTATCCACCTCCTCATACCCAAAAATTCCCATATGTCCTGGTACCCAGACTAGAAAGACATCCTTCAGAGAAGAAGCTCTTCCAGTCTTTTAGAACATTCTTACACCAACCTAGAAGTGAAGACACATAAATTCAGCGCCTTCAGCGCAGCTTGGCTGTCCGAGAAGATAAAAACATCTTATAAGTTAGTGTTACGAACCCTCTCATCCAAGATACAACAAAGAATAGCATAAACCTCAGTGTGGAAAACTTTGGTCCATTCATCAAGAGATACTGCCTAATGATCTACGATCTCAAAATAGACCGCAGCTCCAGACCTACCATCCATTCTGGAACCGTCCGTGAAACACCGAAGGTAATTATCAGGTATCACAGCAGAAGGACTCAATCTTCCCTAGAAGTTAACCTGACATTGTAAGAATGCTCGACAACAAAAGTCTTGAACATTCTATCAGAAGGAAATTCTGTAATAGGAAGCTTCAAAAGCATCTCGTGATGAATGGTAGAATGACCATATCGCTTACCCGGCCAAAAACCTGCCTGTTTAAATCTATAACAGGCTTTCATTGCCCCAGATTTCACCTCTACAAAGAGCAGTGGGATAAAGCTGAAATAAAAAGCTATATTAATTTAAATGAAAATATATATTCTTCAGGAAAGTCCGTTACAGCCTGCCTTGTCTGCAGCCGAATCATAAGCCAACCCCCAAAAATACCCCGTCATTCGCCCACGGCTACCTCACTTAACTAGTCACGTAAGGCATCTCCCTAACACAAGCTATTCAATTCACTAACTTCCGCCTAGGAAATCAAGATCCTCCTACCTCAACTCCTAGAGATCTGCAGGGAAAAATAACAGAATCTTCAAGAATCATATATAAGGGCTAGCTACACTTAAATAAGGTGTCTAGTCCATAATTCAGTTTGAAATTCAGTCTTATACACATTATCCACAAGAAAACCATCACCAACACCAACACTATGCCAGTTAAGTCTGTCATTTCCATATCACGCTACCACTCTCTATATCAATCAATGTAAAATCCTGCAATATTTTAGTTTTCTCAATTAATATATCAGTATTCAGATTGTGTACTTTTCTCTGAGTCATTTTCTCTACAACCCTACGAAAACGCCACTACATGGGATCAGTAGAATGATCTGAAGGAAGCTTCAGTCATTTAGTGAACTTAATAGTGGGTATCTTAAGTATTTGTTCAACAATGTGGAACATGACTTCAATTCAACAGTTCATATACTGATTTGGGCAATAAGTTTCCAATAAAACTAAAGACTATTAAAAACTAAAAGTGACTTGTGGCTTTAGAACAAGGAGATCTAAGAAATAAAAGAAGGAACAAAAAACTCATCCTTAGAGAGGATATTAGTATTCCTTTTTTTTATTGTAATTATTATTATTATTATTTTAATTTCTTCCATCAGCCTGTTTAATGATTGCCCGAGCATGTACACTTGTAATTTTTGTAGCCCAAAAAACGCAATCAATCCACTATACACCACTATATACACCATTCTTTATATAATGTTTTTTTTTTCTTATTGGCTGGCAAAGTATTTAGAGCTTGCGTGACCTGGTCTCCTGAGAACCTCCCAGAGTAGGCGACACGATTTGATAAAAAAAAAAAAAAAAAAATTAAAAAAAATACATCTAAGTTCGTGAATCAGAGATTCAATGGGCGGGAATCTTTTCACGCGATCACATTTTTTTGGGGGGGAAGGTATTTTTAAAAATTAATTAATCGTATGCCAAAAGGAAAAAAAGAGGAGGAATGCCAAAGTGTTGATTTATTGTGCCAAACTTTGTGAAATTAATTCAGAATAAAACTATTTAGCAGATTATACAAATATTGTTGTATTAAGTGTTATAAAGAATAGAAAAATATTTTCATTTGTTAGTTTGTTTAAATTGACTTTTATTTTTTTTTAAATTATTTTTAGGATGAGCCATTATACTAAACCTTTGAAAAAAATCCAATATGGTAGAAATTTATCTATTAGAATTGCGAGATCTGCAGTAAAAAAGAAAGTCCTTAACCAGATACGAGAAAATTCACTTCATCGACTATTATTCCACATTAAACGAGTATATACATTTTGTGCACCCTTGGATTTTTTACATTCTCTTACTCCTCAGTCATATTGTAATAGTGTCAAATTTTCGATATCTAATATTCACCGGAAATATCCGTTTTGAGATCCCCTGAGTCCAAAAATGTTGTTTTTAGCAAATGGTCTGTGTCTGTATGTGTGTGTGTGTTTGTGGATGTATGTATATATGTGAACAGCATAGCTGAAAAAAAAAAAAAATCGTAGAAAGTTCAAACTTGGATATACCGTTTAGGTATCATCATGGAATTCGGCAGTAGGTCATCTGTCAAAATTCCTCAACCGGCAGTACCACTTTACTGAATGGTTTTTTTTTTTTTTTTTTATCGCGATTTTCTTCAAACGTTGTATATGAACTACACATACATAAATCTACAACTTTTATTTAAAACATTTCTCTGAAAAAATTCATTTAAGGATACTTTTTAAGGGGGAAGGGTGGGATTAAGTTTTTTTCTAAAGTGCTCTCATAGTTGATTATACAATTCTATCATCCAAACAAAATTAATTAGAAATAAATAGATGGCCAAAATTCTTAGTTTCTAGAGAATTTAAACAGCTTTTATTGAATAGGTTTTTTTTTTAGTTTACGACGAATTCGACGAACTCCGTCGACTTTTCATTAAATTTGGTACACTAACTATAAAATTTGTCAATTAAAAATTTGAAAACTGGAATAAGAGAAAGTTGTGTGAGTGTTTCACGCCAGATTTTTTTTTTTTGCAATTGAGCATCGAAACTCAAAATAAACTAATATAGCAAACATAGTTTAATGTTGATATATGTATTTTATTTTGGGTATCATAATGAAAATTATGAAATTTTCTAACAAGTTTTCATTGAGTTCAACTTTATTTAAGATTTTTTTTCAGCTTCCTAAATGTTTTGAAATTTATAATGACTCTAAACAACGATTATTTCGAGCACGAATAAAATCTTATAGAGAAGCTACAAAAAAAATTTTTTTTTGCCCGATTAAACCCTATATATTTGCTTGCCTTTTATTCCTGTGAGCTCTTTTAAAGTAATTGAATCCCTTTTGTAGTATACTCGAACCAGTAATCGGCCCGCGGGCAACACAATGACTCGCATATCAACATTTCAAGTAACCCACCTAATGATCGCCTTGAAATTATTATTATTTTTTTTTTTTTAAATTTTTGTTTTACTAAAAGTCACCAAATAATACCTAGTAGAACTGAACCTCGCAGTGTCTTATCTGTATACCCAAACCTAATAGAAGAGTGTTTGTTTTTCTAAATAATATTACCATAGATTAGAGAACCAAGGAAGTCGCCTTGCGACCGTCCACCGCATCAGATTTGTTTTTTTCTTATTTTTACCAAAGACTACAGTATTAAAAATAATGTAAAAATACATAAATAATTTTTAGACATTAATTTGTCTGTATAGATAGTGATAATATGATCATTAATCAATATGGCTTCTTTTTTTATTTTTAATTTATTTAAATTTTTGATAAAAAAATAGAATAATATTTAGTAAATAAAATTGTTAGACACTTCTAAATGGAGCATATCTTTAAAGTGATATGACCCTTATTACAATATACATCTAGCCAGTGTACTGTATTTGTGAACATGTTTGCCCTCACGTACGGAAGGCATTGTATCCATTTATTTTACCAAAACGTAATATTTTTATCATAACTATAAATATATATATTCATATTATAATAATAGGCAATTAACCTGTTATTATATCATTGTTTCATTAGCTGAATTAAGTTATTTAATTTAATAAACTTGTTCAGTTGATACTATAAAGAATCCGTTTGAAGACATTTTCTTTACTGCTTGCCCAATAATTGGCATATTATTAAATAATAATATTATCTATAATAAGGTTATGAAACATTGCGACACTCTCTGAAACCACAATTTTCCTAGAGAAATGTTTCAAACAATAAGTGTTTAAGTTGATGTATGTTATTCGTTAGTAAATCAGATTTAAACAACACTTTTTTTTTAGAATATAGGGAAGCTGCAAAAGTTTCAATTGAAGTCCAAGTTTCAATTGCAACTTTCATCCCAAGTTTTGTGTACGATCTTTTGCTGATAAATAAACAGGAAGATCAAGTTTGAACTTATTCAAGCACCTTCTCACTTTCTTTCGCTCATTCATCTCTCTCTCTCTCTCTCTCTCGCGCTCACTCTCTCTCTCTCTTAATAGAATGCAAAACATTTTCTTATTTTAAGTATGTATTTTATATAGTAGATTATAAATATGATTATTGCACTTTTATTAACCATTATTATTTATTTAATAAGTAAATAAAAGTAATGTAAAGTAATAATGCCTATTTTTTTCTGGTGGGCTTAACTCCAACTACCAAATTGAGTGTGGTAGTCGGGGGCGGAAGAACATACTTTACTATTAACATTGCTTAAACTAATAAAAAATTTAACAGTTATACGTGGGATTCGAACTGAGCACCTCTCAATTACAAGACCATTATCATACCACTACACCAACATCCGCCCCTATTTAATAAGTACATTTTCATTGTTTTTATACTTTTTTCATTTTTTTTTTTTTATCAATATGTTTTCTCTGTTTTGTAAGTAGTCTTGTACTATTTATTTTTTATTAGCATTTTTTTTTTTTTTTAATAAAGATGTTTTAATTTCATATGTAAAATAAAAATTTATTGATTTCATTAATATTTAATGATTTCAATCTTAACTTTCTCAACTTCACACTAGGGATTGTATACCGGTTTACCGATTTACCGGTTAACCGACAAATTGACAAAAAAACATTCGATAATTTTTGAAATTTACCGGTAATTCGATAAATGAAAAATCCATACTAGAAATTTTTATGTATAAAGTATTGTGTTTATAGATATTTAAAAGGGCTAAAGGGGCATTGAAAATTTAAAAAAAGAGGTAACTTTAAGCAACAATATACCTAATTATTAATTTTATGTGAGATATTTTTTTTGTTTAATTTTAATTTAAACTTAAATATCTCCTTTTTTAATATTTAGAAATAATATGTAAATATTTCACTTCTTTTTTTTTTATTAATAACAATTTTGAATACATCACATTATGACAGGACATTAATGCAATATTATTGTAAAATAACATTAAAAATTTGAATCTTAAATAAATTTTTTACTTCAAACAACTGTTTAAAATATTAAATACAAATATTTATTACAGATTATAATATTATGCCTTTAAGATTGTGCAAAATATGTATTATTCTAACAAATTATTTATGTATTATTACAAAAAACATACAAAATATGTATTATTCTAAAAAAAATTACCGGTAATTTATCGGTAAACCGGTATTTTAATATTCATTTACCGAATTACCGGTAAATGAAAAAGTCGGTAAATTTACAATCCCTAGTTCACGCCTCTCCTACCCTAAAGAGCTCCTGAAGAAGGGCACTAATGTTACCCGAAACGTAGAGCAACAATGAATTATTTTTCTTTAAAAACTTCTCTGGCCATTGCCGTACTAACATCTCATTAAAAAAATTATTTTAATTATGTATTTCCGTAGTGGTAGCAAATCATTGTTTATTTACTTCATTTTATCTATTATTTCAAATTTTGATTGACTTTTCATCAATTTATTATCCATTCTGCTTTGGACCTGGGACTGTTAATTTTATTTTCACAGTTTGCTAAGTACAATTATTTTTCTAGCCACAGGACCTGAAATCATGAATTTTTTCAAAAATTTCATTTATAAATAAGTGAAAGAAAATTAATAAAATTACGAAAGATAAATTAGTAAAAAAAACATGATGAAACAACTGTATCGTTAGCCTAACATACAATTAATGTAGCTGCTGTATAATCATGTAGAGCCTTTGACATACAGGAAGGAAATATAACACTCATATTTCTTCAAGTATCCATTTGTACTTCGTTCCTCATTCTTTTTAAAATGTAGTATTCTTTAGCGTCTCTTTTTCCTCTTCCTTGTTATATTAGGGCGTATATTTTTAACGATGATTAAAAAGTTTTTTTCATACTGAAATGTTATTGGTGATTGTGTGTTGTTGTGTGTTTGTAGTGGCTTGAGCGGTTTAGTAAAAGGGCTTGTAAGTGTATATATGTGAGAGAAGTAATAAGAATAATCAAGAAAACACTGGTTAGATTAAATGAAATATATACTTTAAAGATATTTAAATGTTATTCAATAACACAGCAATATTAATTAATTTACTGAATTTAGTTGGAATAAACTCTTATGTTATAACATTAAAACTGGCACAGTCCTGGTGTGTTCTCCTCGGTGTCTAACCACAAAACTATCTTAATAAAATGATCTAGAATAAAGGCAAATCTCTAACACTGGCATGAGTTTAAGAGTGTGATTCCTGGAGCAAGTGTTCTGGCTTTGAAAGCAGAATGCAGACTGTGCGAAAGAATGCCCTGCTCTAGCGGGGGATTTTCTCTTACAAGAGAGTTGGCATAACGGATACTTGTACCTTGTTTCTTTAATTGCAATGACCTTATATTATAGTACCTGACTCTAAATACACTCTTTTTGAAGGTAAATTCACTATTTATTTTCTAAAACTGCTTCACTTAAATATTGTCAAAATTCATTAAACTATTTTTCAAAACTATTATTTTTGCATTTCTTTCTTCCACTACAATACTAAGAACAGCCCTGCAGGGTTCGAACCCGGGAACTCCGCTTGGCCGTTCAGCACGCTAACTATGAGCTAAATTTTAATAGCGGAAGCAATATTAACAGTAAAGGTAAGCAGTCATCAAAAACAGTGGTAGGTAAGGAAATGCACAAAAGAAATAAAAGAAACCTTCTTATAAAAATAATATATAATTTAATTTCTTTGTTATCATTAGTAATGCATAGAATGTTTTATAAATAATTAGAATGTTAGAAAATAATTTTAAAAAAATGATAATAATAATAATAATAATAAAACTATTATAAACACATTGTGAAAGCAAATATTGTTTAAATCAATTTAAATGGCGGAATTTTAGTTTTCAAAAATTAGAGAGTCAATATTATTAAACAAAAACAAACAGGGTTTATATATAAAACTGGTTTTTGATAATTTCATTATTGATTTTAATAGCGGAAGCAATATTAACAGTAATGGTAAGCAGTCATCAAGAACAGTGGGAGGTAAGAATCAACAAGATTCTACGGTATAGTTATAACCTGCATCCACTCTGGGGGGAACCCAGTAGATGTTCCAAAATATTTACGAGTGGGGTCTAGTTATGTTAATCCAAGCGAGAAAAGGACAAGTCAAGCATAAGAGTGTGTGTGTGCGAGAGAGAGAGAGAGATAGAGTAAGATAAATCAAGAGACAGTGAGAGAGGAAGAGGTGATGAGTGACTTAGATCAACCTGTGGAGATGATGGTGGTGAATCTAATTGGGCAATGTCGAATTCATGCAACATTCTCTGTTTAACTTCTCTAAAAGTTCTGTTTTAGTGGTCACTGTCGCCCAAAATATTCCTTGGTCAAGATGGCCGTCCATTGTACTTGTGATACTGTTCTCCCCACCTCACGCTATACATACACACACACACACACACTTCTACTCACTAGATTTATAATATATATATACATACCTTTATACATACTATAAAGTAAATGGAGAACGTAATCTCGTATCTCTTCACAATCTTATCCCTCACTCTATAAGCATACAGTTGACAACTATCCAATCTCTCTCCATAGAAGTGTTTCGGCGCGCGCGTCTGTTTGTCTGTATAACTTGCGCAACATTAAAACTAGTTCGGGACGGGAGCTTTAACCTCGGATGTAATTTCAAAACCTTTATTCATGAGCTTGAAAAAAAAAATATACATATTAATATTAAGGAAAGAAGACCAGGATTCTGAATTCGATAGTACTTCTGGAATTTACATATATATATATATATCACAAGTATAAAAATGCCGAATTCTTTTTGTGATCTATAAAACTTACAATTCCAGTGTATTATATAATATTTATTGAGTCTATTTTAACTGTATTAATAAAATATTATTAATTACTAATTAATAATAATTATAAATAATATTCACTTGGACATAGTTTTATTTCTAAGTAAGAAAAATAATTTTTTCACTGTATTGTTTACACTGTAAATTACACTGTAATTTAACACAATAATTTACTGTATACAATAATAATTCACTGTATAATAATATACTGTTACAATAATTCACTATAACACAATAATTTACACTGTATTGTTTACTTCCATGCTTTGCAGAAAGAAAACTGTCTTAAATATGATGCTACTTACTTATTATGATGCTTAGATTCAGTTTTTTACTTTATTTTTATTTAATATTCGTCAAAAAGTTGTTTAAAGTTTAGTGATTTTACTTAAATACTTGATACTCAGTGAAAACATTATTATTTAATTATTTTAGGAGTTATCCTTTATTATATCAGTGATTTTGAAAGTTCCTTATCACGGCTTCCTCTGACTCCTAGCCAATAGCAGCAAGTGTTCCGTCCTCAAGGTTCTATTCCGGGACCCGTCCTTTTCATCACCTACATTAATCCTCTTCCTAAACCTCCTGTAACACTATTGTCAAGCTACTGTTAATAAGGAAGGCCGCTTTGCATATTAAACAACACTTTATTTTAGCGTACGAAATACATGCCATGAAATTATACAATCCATCAAAAAAAATATATCTGTTCATATGCAGAATTAAATAAAAATAAAACTAACAAAACCATAGTTACCACAACTTTGGTTTAGTCAACAACCTCAACAACCTTCCATATACTGAGCTACTTCTCCAACTGAATTTACCTTCCCTATCTGATAGACGTATTAGAGGTGACCTGATTGAAGTATACAAAATATTGAATGGGCACTACAAAGGACTCCTGGACCATCTCTTTTCGACCAGCGACAACACACATCTTCGAGGTCATGATTTTAAACTATTCACTTCGCATTCGAATTCCATTTTATGCCAAAAATTTTTTTCATTTAGAGTTATACCTTTTTGGAACTCCTTGCCCTCAGATATTGTAAAAGCTCCAAGTAGAAATTCATTTAAAGCTAGGTACGATTCTGTATACCAGGAACATAGTTTTACATCATCCCACTAAGCTTCAGCATGACATTGCAAACCCACTCATTTCGTTTAATTTTCATTTTTTCCTGTCATATTAATTTAAAATACTTGTTCATTATGTGATATCTTATTTTCATAGTTCCTTTCGCACTTTTACAGAGTTATTGATTATTATAAAAAAAATCAAATTATTATAAAAAATGTATATATTTTATTTATTGTTAAAGACTTATCTTATTATTTTTATTGGAGTATTTTATTTACTTGTTACAGAAATATTTATTTTGTTGTTGTAGAAGTAATTGCCTTATTATTATTTTATTTTTGTATATATATTATTTACTATTCGAATTGTCACTATAACTGACATTAATTTTATGAGCATTAACCGGCTTTAGCCGTCTGCTTTTATAAATGTAATAATAATAATAATAATATATATAAATAATAATATAATAATAATATAATAATAATAATAAATAATAATAATAATAATAATAATAATAACTCTCCCCCCTCTTCCACGAGGCCTTGGCTTGTGCTTCCTCTCTCGATGAGGCTTCAGCCTGTTGTAGTGGACTATAAGCGGTTTTCTCCTCCTTCTACAATCTGTGACCTCGGAGAGTTGCTGCTCTATTTTGTACGGCCTTCCCCAGGGTCGGTGGAACTTGGTGCTAAGGCCTCTTCTAATTCTTGGGGTCCAGAGCATTACTTGATCTCCTATCTTGAAGCGAGGGTCCCGACAGTTGCGGTCATAGTAATCCTTCTGCCGTTCCTGCTTGCGTCCTGCTCTTGTCGTAGGTAATGGTAAGCCGCCTCCATTTGGGCACTTTGCCTTTGGACTTACTCGTGGAGCGTGGCGTCTTCCTCCGTGCGCCCATACACGAGATCTAACGGGAGGCGTAATACGGGGGTCCACCGCGTCATTTCCTGCCGGTTAGAGCGGTACGCCGTCATTACGTACGATAGGTGGCGGTCCCAGTCGTTCTGCTGCTGGCTTACGAGTGTGGCTCAGCACCTGGCAAAGCGTACGGTTGTACCGTTCCACAAGTCCGTCAAACTGGGAGTGGCAAGGTTAAACATTCCTCAATATAATGGTTCTATTAAATTTAGATTCTCCTGTGGATATAACATTAAAGACAGCTAAACATTTAGTTAGAAAAGTTTGAAGAAAATTAACTCATTTTTAATTGTGTAAATTACAGTAAGATAATTTCCTTTCTGTAACCATATTCAAACATAATATGCAAATATATTCACTTCCTTCTTTGTCTAGTTAAATTTCGAATATTCTGTTGGATACTAAACCAGAAGTCAACAAACAGGTATCAGAAATTAATTTTAAAAAAACATGACTTTTTGGTCGCTCTTCATATAAAACATGAGTTTTCCATGAATAGTTCAAGCGTTAAAATGATAATTTTTGATTGATTAATTTATTTTTGTATAAAACCAGTTGTAGATTTTATTGGAAACAGAGGATGAGGATGGAGAGACGCTACCATCAGAGAGAAGGTTTAAAAATCTGTGTTCTTACCAGTTGTAGGAGAACGGCTAGTTCTCCCTATAATATTCCTGGGTCCCAGAATTTCTTAAAGAAATAGTCTTGGAATGAGTGCTGTTGGTTGAAGGATTTCAACTACCACCTCCTTTAGACATAGTGTACTTACTCCCTCCCCTCTTTCAAAAAAATAAACATTGATACAACTTATATATTCAAAAAATACATCCAATTATCTGGGTAATTTGGTGACTTAATGGTGTACATGAAGGTACACGACAATGGTGGAGTAGTGCTTACATATGGGGACATGATAAACACAAAAGAGGTGGGAATTCTGAACTGGCAGATCATGGGACACCTGTTTGAATTTAGACCACCAAATATATAGCAGCAGGTGGCCACTAGTAGATAGGTTACTCTGTAATTTTTTATCGGTTCAATTTTTTTTTTTTTTTTTGGCAGATTTATTTTAATGTAATAATTTACAGAATTATAAATATATTTATGTAAAATTTTGGCTGGATTACAATTATTAATACAGAATTATTTAAATACTTAATTATATCTTGAACTGAACTCTGAATCAAAACCACAATTTGAACAACTACGCAATAGAAACTTGAAACAACTAACAATGTAAACAAGAAATGAAAGCTTATATTGTATCAATTTTCAAAATCAATTTTATTGGAAAAAAATTGCAAAGAATAATACTAGTTTTAATAGTGTCTTTATGGACATGCTTCAAACAGATGAAGCAAACAGTCTCCATCATTATGTTCCAAACAGATGAAGGGGTTAGATCCATGAATATCTCTGCTGGAGTGGCACAAGGATCGATCTTAGGACCGGATATATGGAATATTACGTATGACGGATTGCTCCGATTGACGTTACCAGAGGAGACGATGCTGGTTGGTTATGCGGATGATGTGGCAGCTCTAATATCTGCGCGTGATGTTAATAAAGTCCAAATGAAGTTAAACCAGGTCATGCGAAGGGTAAACCAGTGGATGACTGCACATGGTTTAACCCTGGCGCTGGCAAAGACGGAGATTGTAATGCTCACCAAAAAACGAATAGATGTGTGCATCCCATGGAAGTTTGGGGAGCAGACAATAGTTTCTACGGAGGCTGTTGAATACCTGGGAGTGACGATTGACGTCAAGCTAACCTTCGGTAAGCATATTCAGAGGGCCGCGCAAAAAGCGTCTATAAGGGTGGGAAGGTTAAGTAGGCTGATGAGCAACGTCGGGGGACCTAGGGCCCGTACCCGCAAAGTTTTGATGAGTGTTGCACACTCAATATTGCTGTATGGGGCAGAAGTTTGGGCGGACGCCCTGAACAGAGAAACATATAGAAAAAGACTGGCGCGGGTGCAGAGGCTCGGTGCTCTCCGAATAGCCTCTGCATATCGAACTGTTTCGGAGCCAGCTATATTGGTTATTGCAGGAGTCATTCCCATTAAATTTCTCGCCTGCGAAAGGAAGAGAATCTTCGGGAGAAGGAGGGAAGTGGATAAAGCAGCAGTCGCTCGAGAGGAGCGGCTACGAACTATGTCGGAATGGCAGACTGCATGGCTGGAGGAGACTAGAGGAAGGTGGACCGCGGAGTTAATCTCGGACGTGAATAGCTGGACCAGGAGGTCTTTCGGTGAGGTAGATTACTATCTCACCCAGTTCCTCGCTGGGCACGGCTACTTCCGAGATTATCTGCAGAAAATGGGCAAGAGGCCGGGAGGGAACTGCCCCCATTGTACAGGGATGAGGGACAATGCTCATCACACCTTTTTTGAGTGTGAAAGGTGGAGTCGTCTCAGAAGGGATTTGGAGGGGAGCGTCGGCCGGTGGACTCCTGACCGATTCCAGAGTATAGTTCTCTCAAGCAGAGAGAACTGGAGAGCGGTAACAACTTTCGCCAGAGAAGTTTTAATAAGTAAAAAAAAGGAGTTGGATGAAGAGGATGTGAATCCCTAATTTAGGGTCAGGATAGGGGCCTAGCCTGATGTAATACTGCACAAGTGAATCCAGGCTAGGTCCGGTGATGAAGGGGGGGTGTTTTAGCCGGTAGGCCATTTTGTTGGGAGTCCGGCACTTTGTGCGTAAAAAGCATTTCACCTCCTCTTAAAAAAAAAAAATGGACAAAGTTGCTAAAAAAAAAAAACAACTGAAAAGAACCGAGAAACAGTGAAGTTAATATTGTTTAGGTGATAGGATCGTATAATAAATTGAAATTACACTTATGAGGGAAGCATAAGGCCATACTTCTCCCGCAAACCACACTTAAATGTGTTTGTCTGCAAAAATAATTTCAAGTAAAATTCAAAGGACCTATATGGATGTAGTGAATGTAAAAAGTTATAAAGAAAATTAATTATTGAAGCCGTTTAAAAAAAAAAAAAGAAAAGAAAAGTGAAACTGTAAAGTTGACCGATTTTGTGATTTTTATCCGTTTAAGTATGCATATTTTTGATGTTCCTGACCAGTTTCGGATTTTCATCTATCGTCAGAGTAATAATCAGAGAATCAACAGAATAAACAGTGCCTAACAGAAACATTAAGTTGACGTCAACTCTCTACACGAACTTTGATTAATCTTACAAGTGTCCTTCTTCTAAAAGGCCAATTCAATATAATTATTATACAATCTTGCTGTGTGTATAATGTTAAAGCGAATTTGTATTAGATGTGAAAACCGAAGAGGAAAAGTCCTGTTGATGGAGAGTGCAACTTTATCAATTGTTCTTTTTACTTTCTCTTACTCCTAGTAAGAGGAAGTATTGTAATCGTGTCAAATTTTCGATATCGAGTTTCCACCGGAAATATCCGTTTTGAGATCCCCTGAGTCCAAAAAAGTGGTTTTAAGAAAATGGTCTATGTGGGGGTGTGTTCTGTGTGTGTGTGTGTGTGTGTGTGTGTGTGTGTCGTTTTATTTATTTATTTATTTATTTATTTTTTAATATCTTTATTACCATCATGCTCCGCTCATTTTGAGTACTACATGAAATTTACAAAATATTCATACGTGTATCAAATACACATTACAGCTTACATTTAAACTAAAATACATATTTATGCGGACAAAATTACATATTATGAACATGGCTGTTACATGAAAACATTTTGAATTATTTACACTTATGTACAAATAGTATGAATTATTAAAGTGCGGATATACGACAGACAACACAAATTAATGAAGGAAATTCACATTAATTAACTTGATTTAAAACAATAACTATTATAGATACAGTATTAACTACTCTTTTTTATTTGTTTATTATTTTGATTTTTATTGTAACCATTTTTTTTTAATATACTTGTTTCTTATTATTTTTTTTTTTAATAACTTAAATTTTTATTTATTTATTTATTTTGTCTATTATTTATTTATTTTATATTTCATTTTGTTATTATTATTTCAATTATTCAAGAAGTAACATTACTATTGTATATGAATGTTATTACTCTTTTGACATAATTATTGAAGTGTGCAAAGAATCTTGACTGAAGCAATGTAGATTTCTGGGGAGGCCAACACTCGCCTGAGTCACCACCTGCTGCATGAGTAACTGTCTCGCCGGCTGCAAGCATTCGCATTCCCACAAGATGGTCGACTGTCTGAACCGAAGAAGAATCACATGTACAAAATGCAGTTTCGGTTATGTTAAATCTGTTCAGATAATGTGCCATTTTCCCATGTCCAGAAAGAAGCTGAGTCAACCCATAGCCAATGACGAAGTGGTGCATTTGGAGACGGCGCTCCACAGAAGGAAGAAATTCTCTAGTGAGAGTACCCGTGATCGAATTGTCCCAGAGTTGCTGCCAAGCTTCCATGCTGCATTGATGCGCCCAATGTACCAGTGCCGATTTGGGGTACTTGTTGTAAGCAATCACCAGACTCTAGAATCCTTTGACGCTGCTTTTGCCATTTGGTCAGCAATCTCATTTCAGTCAATACCCACGTAGGCCTTCACCCATGAGAATGAAATTGTGCATCTATTCTGCAGTCTACAAAGCCTCTTCCTTATCATATCGATTATAGGTTAGTAGATATCGTTATTCTGCAAAGAGTCCAGGGTGATACGACTATCTGTAGAGATTCTAATTTGTGTGTGTGTTGTGTGTGTCTGTGTATGTGTGTGTGAACAGCATAGCTCAAAAACGAAAAACCGTAGAAATTTGAAACTTGATATTCCGTTTAGTATCACCATGGGATCTGACAATACGTTATCTCTCAAAATTCCTCAAGAGGAAGTATCGCTTTATTACTTGGTTTTTTATACTTTTTGCAATTTTTTCAAAAATAGTCCGACGATTTTCTTCAAACATTTTTGTATCAACTACACGTATAATGAGCTCCAACTTTTATGTGTAACATTTCTCCGAGTATATTCATTTAAGAGCAATTTTGGATGAGAGGTGGGGTTAGGTTTTCATCTAAAGTGCTATTTCAGTTCACTAGACAATTCTGTCATCTAAATAACGTTAATTATAAATAAATATGTTTTTGAAATTCCGAGTTTCAAAAAAATCGGATGACCGCAAGTGCGTTTAATTTACCACTTTACTAAATCATTTTTTCGCTATTTTCTCAAAAATGGCTCAGACTGTTTTCTTAAACTTCGTTTATAAACTACGCATACAAAGATCCACAACTTTTATTTAAAACATTTCATTGGGAAAATCCATTTAAGGGCACTTTTACGGGAGAGGTGGGGTTATGTTTTTCTCTAAAGTGCTATCATAGTTGATTATACAATTCTATCATCCAAACTGACTTAATTAGAAATATATAGATGGCCCAAAATTCAGAGTTTCAAGAAATTTAGTAAACCGGAAGTGGGCATTTACTGACAAGTTTTCGAGTATTCCACAAATTTCATTAAATTTGGTATACTAACTATAATGTTTGTCAATTACAATTTTGAGAACTGGAATAAGAGAAAGTTGTGTGAGTGTTTCACACCAGATTTTTTTTTTTTTTTAATTTATTGTTATTTACTTGATAAAAAAAAAAAAAAAAAAAAAATTACTTGATATCGGCACCAATGAAATGTAATTATAATTATTTTTTGAAACTTTTTCAAATGCTAGCTGCAGAATGTCGCGCTTCCTTTTGAATCGCCAAATTATTGTTGTATCTTTCCTCCTCTTGCGTAATATTAAAAGCAACAAAAAAGTTGGTAAACATTTTATGTTGAAGAAAATCTGTCAATAATTTGATCACTTTAACAATTGTAAGGACAGAATTAAAGTAAAGTAAAGTAATGCCTATTTTTTCAGGCGGGCTTAACGTCCAACTACCAAATTAGGTGTCGCGGACGGGGGCGGAAGCACCTACTTTACTATTAACATTTTTTAAACAAATATAAAATTTAGCAGTTATACGCTGGACTCGAACTGGGGTCGTCTCACTTACAAGTCCGTGCTCATAACCACTACACCAACACCCGCCCCAAGGACAGAATTATTATTATTATTAAATCTACTTGAATTTCTGGTAATATGAATCTATAGATTTTAAAAGGAACTACAAATTTCCATGTCATATACAAAATATTGGAATATTCCCAACAACAAATATACACCTACTGCCTACTAGATTATCCCATCACAATGATTGACTCACAGATTCATTCTATCAATTTTACATTTATGTCAGAACCAGCACAGATTCCCACAGACTGATCATGGTAGTATCAAACATTCATATGCCACTACAATTTAGATTTTGTATGGCATCTTTTTCTTTATCATGAATTTCATAACTTGTTTTATTTTCTTTAAAGTTTAAATTATTATGGATTTTTTTTTTTCACGACAAAAAGAAGAATTTTCTAATATTTGTTTCGATTTAATGCCAATGTTATTTTAGACCTATTTATTTACTTGACTATTTTTTTTTTTTTTTTAAATTTAAGGTGCGTCAATATCTATGGTCATTAGCGCCCGGAGCCTTCTCGATCCACTGCCGGCCTCCGAACAATGTTCTCTAGCTACAGACAACACTGTCCATCACCGAACAGTGAGCTGTATTGATTCCTAAGAAAAAAAAAATCAAATCCAGGATCTCCGGGAGTGGTAGTCCAACGCGCTAGCAACTTAGCTAATCCCTCCCCTACTTGACTATTGATTTCAAGTCTCAAGTTTTCGTGCAACAAGTTACATTTTTCACCCACCAACAAGTATTCAAATTAGTTCATTGGCAGTGTGCTGGACTGGAACGCGAATTTTTCTGCGTTCAGCACCAGGCATTACTGCTATAGTGGAAGAACGAAATAGAAAAATAATTGTTTTGAAAAATAGTTTAGAATATTTTATAGTTTGAAAAATCTAATTTTGTTAATATATTAAATAGTGAATTTACCTTCAAAAATTGTCTACTTAGAGTCAGGTACTGTAAATTGGGGTCATTGCTATTAGGAAAATAAAGGCACAAAAACCCGTTACGGTAACTCTTTTGTAAAAGAAAATTCTTCCGCTAGACAGAGCATTCCTTAGGACAGTCTGCACTCTGCCTTCTAACAAGAAGAGTCTGCATTCTGCCTTGAAAGCCAGAACACTACCTCAGGAATCGCTCTGTTAAACTCATGCGAGATTTGCTTTTATTCTAGATAAACATCATTTATTAAGATATAATTGTGATAGAGGATAATATACTTATTTTAAAACCAGTGGTGCTCTCTTGATTATTACTAATACTTCTCTCTAAAACATACATACATATAAGCCCCTTTACAAAACCGTTCGTGCTACTACAAACATAACACTATCACCAATAATTACATTACACTGCCCTTAGATTTTTTTCTTCCTAAGGGGATGGAAAGTGTTGACTGTCGCGATAGAGCATTATCCGGAGGCGGTCAGTGAGCTCAAAAGGCCCCCCCAGCGTCAATGGCGGCAGATGTTGACGCGCCTTAGAAAAAAGTAATAACATATTTTTTTAAACAATACTATGTCTCTAGGTAAACTAAAAAACATAGTACTGTAGTAAAAAAATTATGAAGTTACTGTATGAGATTGTGTACGTCATGAAATTGAAAATGAGATTTAATCTACACTTATCTACGTCATCATTTACTATTTTGCTATACAATTATTTATCTTAAAACACTTTTTCCTTTTCTCTATCATTAAGATACAATGATACATACTTAAAATATAATCTCTCTCAGATAATGAGTCCTTTATTACAATTGTACACGTAAGTATGAACAATAATAATAATAATATATAGAAGTGCCAATGTACATTAACATTATAACCTCCCAGAAAGATAAGGAGTCGGTATAGTATGTATGACAGAAACTATAAAAGTGGCAGTCAACAAATCTACACATGAATTTGATGAACCTGAATCTGACAATGGAAGAAAATCAGGAATCAGTCTGTCACTGAATACTGTCCAGCATTTTAATTTATCAAACTATTCAAATGATATTATTTTTTTGAGCCAAAACGGGACGATTCCGTATCATCTTCAAAGTCGAGCAAGTTTCCAAGTATCAACAGGTTAATTGCCATTAATTCAAAAAATGCAAATTAGACATCAATAGGCGTGGAGGTCCCTTTGCTAGACCGCAACATGATGGGAACTCATACAATGAAGCTCGAGGCAATATCCAAATTTTTATATTTCCGAGTTATTGGAATTTTATGATATAGTATTAACAATTCTCCGCTAATGGTCACGCTTCCTTTGGTCACTCAAATGGAGGCGGTTTTTTCTCCAGATGAAACATCAAACCAAAACATAAACTAGTTACATAAAACATAAAAAAAAATAGCATTCCGGTACCGAAGCGTCAACCCTTGCCCTCTAGGCTCTCTTTCTAATCCTAAGATTCCGCATGTGACAGCCATTTCCCAGCCGAGCATTTGAAATAGGTTTAATACTTCAGAGTAGGTCTTGCGTTAAAAACGGAATCAAAGACATGTGTTGTGATCGGGCGGTAGCAAGCCGTCCTTTCAATCAATCCATTTTTCCAACCTAGAGAACCCTCTACCACGCGATGGCAAGCATGAGATATTTACTTTCCGTTTCTAAATAAGTGCGTGCATTGTGCGTGAGAATGTCCTGATGCAAATGAGGTGGTGAGCTAAAATTTACGTATGGGTGCGCTGAACCCAATTAGCTTGCATTCATGCACCTTCTGCAGGCTTCTGAGGAGTATGTGTTTGTAAGTTTGTGTTAGAATGTGTCAATGTAAGTGTTGTTCGTGCTGTTGGTTGTGTTGTTGGTGGGGTCGCCAATTTCCTGAACTGTCGCCAATTCCTCCTGCGATATATTACTGTTATAATATAATATTAATAATTATTATTCCTATTTATTGTTAACATTTACTCATTTACTACTACTAGTAATACTATTACTACTTCTATCATTATTATTATCATCATTATGTACTATTACAATAATGATCATTGCTTTATGATTTATCAGTAAACTTGGTGTAGTAGTAATAGATATGGTCTCCGGATGTTGAGATTGTCATGCACGAGCTGTCAATGTCCTCTACGGCTCACTTGATGGAAACTAGATATCTTATCCGACAGTTAAGCTTCCTCAGTAACACTTTGTCAATAATCTTATTATGTGCACATCATCAAACATCCTACTAATTTAATTTTGATGTGTTAAATATGTATATATATATATTAGTATACTGTTAATTATATATTTTAGATTTTTGTACATTTGTTCTATAAGTCTTTTGAAATAGTAGTTCTAATTTCTTTTATCGTAGAAAAAAAAAAATGTGGCGTGAAACACTCACACAAGTTTCTCTTACTCGAGTTTTTAAAATTTTAATTGATAAATTTTATACTTGGTATGCCAAATTTGATGAAATTTGTTGGAGTTCATCAAAAACTGAAAAAAAATGTTCAGTAAAAGCATACGTCTGGTTTACTGATTTTTCTTGAAACTTAGAATTTTGGTCATCTATTTATTTCTAGTTAATTTTGTTGGTTTTGAATGATTGAATTATATAATCAACTATGAATAGCACTTTAGAGAAAAACATAACCCCACCACTCCCCCAAAAGCCTCAATGACTTCACCAGGAGAAATGTTTCAAATAAAAGTTGTAGCTCTTTATATGTGTACTTTCCCATTCCTAGTTTAAAGAAAATCAGTGGGGCCGTTTTAGAGAAAATAGCAGAAGACTGAAAAATACATTTCAGTAAAAACGCACTTCCGGTCATCCAATTTTTTTTATAAACTCGGAATTTCAACAACAAATTTAATTTTAATTAATATCACTTAGTGATAGAATTGTACAGTAAACTAAAATAGCACTTTAGAGGAAAACCTAATCCCACTTCTAACCCAAAAGTGCCCTTAAATTAATTTTTCCAGAGAAATGTTTTAAATAAAACTTGTAGATTTTTGTATTTTTAGTTGGTATACCAAGTTTGAAGAAAATCTTTAGAGCCATTTTTGAGAAAATTGCAAGAAAGTAAAAAAAAAAAATAAATCATTCAGTAAAGTGGTACTTCCGGTTGAGGAATTTTTACAGATGACCTACTGTCGGATCTTATGGTGATACCTAAATGGTATATCAACTTTGAACTTTCTTCGATTTTCCGTTTTGCTATGCAGCTTTGCTGCTCACATACACACACACCAGACACAGACGATTTACTAAAAACCACATTTTTGGACTCAGGGGACCTCAGAACTGATATTTCCGGTGAAAACTTGCCGGTATGTCGAAAATTTGACACGATTACAATACCTTCTCTTACTAGGAACTAAGAGAAAGTAAAAATTGTTTACTGTGGGGCAAAATTTAACCTAGACTTTGCAAGATAACATATTAAGCAATAATATTAATGTTTTGATGCTCGTTAAGACCGCTGTATTTTTTATTTTTTTTTTATAGTGTAAAGAGGATGTACAGGTTCTGACAGGAAAATAAAAAAATAAGAAATAAATTGAAAATGATACTTATTAAAAAAGATAAATTATTTATCAATTTTTGGAACCAACAACCTCTCCCTCACTTATAAACAGTCTCCTGGAATTTCCAAAACAACATACACAATAAGACACAGTTTTCCCATCCGCTCTCCTAGCCCTTTATATATCTTACACACCCTATTTCCTTAACAGTTGGTGATGGTATATCTCAAGTTAAACTTAGTTGTCAAGAAATTCAAACAGTAAACTTGTTATGTTAGATTTCCATATTTTAGTTTTAAATGCCACATATTGTTTTAAATTTTAATAGGTGAGATATAGTTTAATTCTGATTTGTTCTGCAATAATAACAATAGTTTAAATTAAATTTCAATATGATATATATATATATATATATATATTAAGAAGAAGAAGATGAAGATAAAGAATGCACTTCGTAAAAACGAAAGTGGGGCTGCTCAACTACCTTAAAATCGAGTTTTCATCGGGTGTATCCGTTTTTGAGGTCCCTGAGTCCAAAAAAGTGGTTTTCAGCAAATGGTCTGTGTGTATGTGTGTGTGTGTGTGTGTGTGTGTGTGTGTGTGTGTGGGCGTGGGTGTGTGGGTGTGTGAAAAGAATACTTCAAAACGAAAAGTCACAAGAAGCTCAACACATGGTATTCCGTTTAGATAATACCACCGCATTAGACACGAAGATTTCTGTCAAAATCAATCAACCGGAAGTGCCAGTTTAATAAATAGTTTTTTCCATTTTTGTGATTTTCTCAAAAATGGCTTAAACGATCTTCTTTAAACTTGGCATACAAAGTGCTACAACTTTAATTTGAAACATTTCTCCGGGAAAATTCATTTAAGCGCACTTTTGTGGGAGAAGTGGCGTTATGGTTACCTCTAAAGTGATATTTCCGTTACTGCACAATTCTATCATCTAAATAATATTAACCCTTTAATTGCTACGGACACATATATGTGTTCACTACTGGTCGTGCCTGCCACGCTATGGCCACATATATGTGTCACTGGCTGGTTGGGACTCTCAGGCTATGAACACACATTTGTGGTTTTACGATTTTTCTTTAATTGCTCGAAGCACAAGTTTGTATAACTATTGTAACGCAATCTATTGTTTATTTTAATAGTTATTAGTACGTTTTCTAGACGACAGATGACATTCAGCGAAAAATATTCATTCTATAACTAGAACTGTTGTGATGAACACTTTTTAATAATTTTTATTCCTGGAAACACCTGTTTTTCCCACTATTACGTCTCGGGACAGATATTTGCACCTTCAAAGAATGTTGCATTTTTCGTACCACAAAAAAAACGAAATCCTGAAGGAGCTCAGTTGGGTTGCGTGTTGCACCCTGTTTTGAAATATTTCAAATACAAAAAAATTTTCAATTATTTATCTTTATCAGAGACATTTTCCGTGGTAGCGTGCTTCATTTTGTGGTCATCGACCGGTTTCGGGCGTTCGCCCATCTCAGGATGCGTTTTTCAGACAGTGTGCCAACACAGGCTCGTACAGAGACTTAGTTTCACACTAACTCAGTACTGAGTAGTTTCACACTAACTCGTACTGAGTTAGTGTGAAACTAAGTCTCTGTACGAGCCTGTGTTGGCACACTATCTGAAAAACGCATCCTGAAGATGGGCGAACGCCCGAAACCGGTCGATGACCACAAAATGAAGCAGGCTACCACGGAAAATGTCTCTGATGCTTTCCAGCTCTGCGGAACCAACTACCACAACAAATTATATTTATATTTATTAAATACACACGTTTTTAAATATTTGTAGTTTTTAATATTTTTACTGTTATTTATATCCAGTAAACGGTTTAAAAGCCATCAATGGAGGTAATGACGCAGTTCCATTAAAGTACTGAGCGTGTCAGGGTAGAAATAGTAGGGAGACCGTAGCCTGGCATCCCCACTACACTGATATACTACGCAGCAGTTAAAGGGTTAATTAGCATTAAATACGCTGTCGAAATCCAGAGTTTGAGGAAAATCGGATCCCCAGAAGTGGCTTTACTGTAACATTTTCAACAAAAATTCATTTAAGAGGAGTGATGGGGGTTAGAGCTTTCTCTGAAATGCTACATCTATATATTAGTAAATAATAATAAATATGCTGCTAAAATTCTTTATTTGAAGAAAATTGGTTGATTTCAAGGGCGAATTTATGGAATGTGTTTTTGGGCTTCATTTAATTTCCTTTATTGAAGGGTTTCATAAGCAAGTCCTAGAGACTGTACTCTATTAAACAATTATAACTATGTAAATTGCCGAAAGGGAAAGTTGTGTGATATTCACACCAGATTATTACAATACAAAATAAAAATATATTAAGCGATGTTTTCAAAATATTGTAATGTTATTTTTAGCCTCCTTATTCAAATATTTATTTGGATACTATATAATTGGATTATGAACATAATTAACTCCTGCATGCGGACGATCTGCTTATCTGGGAAACAAGTTCTTCAATAATTGCTCTTGAGCCCCTCTGCCTTAATAAAGCCCTTGACACTGTATTGGAATAGACGCTGATACAAACAATATACTAGGTGAACCCACTTAAGATACGATTTCAACTCTTGACTTTTTTCCCGAAATTTCCGAACATTTTCTTCAAGTATAAAGATGTTGAAATCAAGAAAACTGACGCAGATGTCTATTTAGGGATTACACTTAGCCGTCTTGCTGGTTCTAAAAGTTCTGGTCTGGAAATTTTGACAGTGGCCCTTAAGGCCTATGTTAGAACGGCTATTACAAATGGCTGTGAAGTGGCTGTGATATTAGCACCCTCTACAATAGAAAAACAAGGATACAGCCCAAAATGCAGCTCTACGTGTAATTTTCTGGCGCACCAAAATCGACCCCTCGCAATGGAAAAGAAAGCGGCAGAAAATAATCAGCCAGACTAAATTCAAAATACGAAGCAAAATAAATCTTAAATATTACATTATACTTCATCATGATTTTGATTCGGAACTTGGGGATTTGATTTGATAAGATTTGACCTGATTTCAACCTCTTCAACAAAGACAACGAAATAAACCATTCATCTTTTTCTTGACTTATTTTGGCAAGCAGATGGACATATGATTACAGTAATAACTAGAGATTTATGTGATGATAGAAAAGTTCCATTAAATGAAAATGAAGATTAAATTCTAAGATCTTGAAGAAGTTCCTGGAAATTGAAATGAGAAAAGGATTTGGGAGAGGTATGAACAGTCAATAATTTCAAAATCTCTTCGTCTCGAGGTAAGTTAAGTCAAATATGTAGAATCAAGGGCTCTTGGACAAATATAAATACCTTTACTATTCCTATCTGATTCAAAGATCCTCTGAAAGATATTTAAGATCTTCTACACGATGTAATTCCATACATATTGCACCTGCAGTTAAAATTTAAGTTTTTGGATTAGATGTTCAAAAATTATAAGTTTAACGAATTCATAGTTGTTGTGGTTGTTTCCGCAGAACTGGAAAGCATCAGAGATATTTTCCGTGATCATCTGCTTCTTTTGTGGTCATTCTTTTGCGTTCACCCATCCGATTTGTACAGAACAAATTTAGAGTGTATAAACTAAATTTGCTCTATGCAAATCTATGTTATCACACTGTTTTAAAAGTGCATCCTGATGATGGGCTAACGCCCGAAACCGGTCGATGACCATAAAAAGAAGCAAGTTATCACGGAAAATATCTTTGATGTTTAATGAATTAATTGCCACCGTGAGTCATTCTAAGTTGAGTAGCTTTTAACTGTGGATATGGCCGGCAAAATTTGGGAACAAGCTCGGGAATATATTCGTGTAAAGAAAGCGCATCGGTATTATTTGTTTAAGGAGACCAAGAAATGACAGGAAAATATGCATGTCTTACATGCAATCAGTAGAAGAAAACATGAACCCTATGGCCTGATTTGATAAAGAACAATATGGCAAGAAACATGTTAGTGTCCAAAGGCTGCATACATACAGTGGCAAAGAAATAAAGGAAACAAAACTTGTGGAATAGTTTCTTGAGAAGTTCCACTCTGAAACTCTTTTGAGGGTATATCACTCTGATTGAAATCTTTAACAAAACGAAATCATAAACTTTAAAAGGATATGATTTGTTTGAGCATAGTATTCCTCGATTTTCTTTAAAATAAAGCGACTATGGACGAATCACTATAGGCTTTCATCGCTTTATATACGCTACTCTTTCCAAAGGCTTGACCTTTAAATCGGACATCCAGAAAATGTATTTCACAAATCTGGAATTTAATGGAAGTTTCTTTTTAAATCCCAAGAAACTATTATGTTTTTTTTTTTATAGGTTCATTTATTTTTTTTTCTCAATTTATAAAACCTGTAGTAAGATAAGAAAGGAATATATATATTATGACCAAATTTAGTAATAGGCCTTCTAATAGATTACATATATATAATAAATATTTACATTTCTTAATTAGAAAACAACTTTCTGTCCTATATAAATATAGATAGTGTAGGAAATGTATGTGTAACAAATTCGTTCAGGTCAAATATCAACTATTAGTTGATTTGTGTGTTTGTGTATGTGTCTACTGGAGTGTGTGTACGTTTATTGGCTGACATTTTATGCATTAACTACTTTTCTTATAAGATATTATATATATAAAAAGTAACTTAGTAAATGTAATGCCACTTTTAAGATGGTCCTACTTTATCCTAGCTCTACTTAAAATTTAAACTGACAAAAATACATAAAAAATTAAAATAAATCAGTTCAGTAATGCCCTACATATTGCAGATTCCATTTGCCACACCCAAAAAAAAAAACAAAAAAACCTCCAGATCAATTTATTAAAACTTTCTAGACACGCCCGTTTAATTATTTTTATGAACAAGTCAATTATGCTGGAAAGTGGTTTATACAGGGCGCGAAAAAAATATAAAAAATTATATAAATTTATTGGTTACAAAGTGCCCAAACTTGATATTATTATTACTTTTATTATTTTTATGACAGACAAAAATGGATTATGTTCAAATATATAATATAATTTAACGGTTATATGTTTTCTTTTAATATAAAATTTATCGTCATAAAGTAGGCGGTTCCCTTCAGGCGGAATCCTTCCTTGAATTAAACACATAATTCCCTAGCAATGTAAGATATGTCAGATTTATTTCAATCATTCAGTTGTTTATTTACTTTCTCTTTATGTCTTTAGATTTATGGCCAATTAAACAGTATAGCCCAAGTTTATGGGATATCAAATTTTCTACTAAAACAGGACTTCTGAATAAATAGAGAAGTACAGGTTTATTTAAGTAGGTCTAGTCCAAAACTTCAGGGATTCCAAGTTTTTATTAGATTGTGATCGTGCATAATTTTTGTAGTTTTCACCGGAAATACATGTGTTTGAGTTACCCGTGAGTATAAAGAGAATCTCTCTCTCTCTCTCTCTATTATATATATATATTTGTTCACATATACTAACATATATATGTATATATATATATATGTATATATATATATGTATACATATATATGTTAGTATATGTGAACAAAATATTTCAACAACGAAAATAATTGTTCTGGAACCATACTGCACCTTACGCGAAAGATTTTTACCAAAATTCATCACCAACAATCTGACATTATTGTTTACAGATTCTACCCACGACAACGGCTGCAATGATATCATTTGAACTGTGTATAACAGTCTACATACATATAAACCCTTTGGCGCTACAGCCCATGAAGGGCCAAGGCTTGCCAGACGGCGATTTGAATAGGAGGAAGCGTGTGGTCTGAACGCCGCAGTTCCCCCGCCGTTTAGTTGCGGCCTTCGCTGCCTAGGGCGCTACTAACTGTAGCTTCCCACGTTTTATCACGATGCTGGGTCAACACCAACTTTACTCTAACGGGAATAGAACCCTGAATTCTCGCACGAAAGGCGAGTGTGCTAGCCACTAGACCAACACGAGAGGACGACTACACACATAATATATGCTCATCAATTTTGGAGCGGCAACTGTAAGCTTTCTTCTACCTGAAATGCCGTACATATTTTACGAGGTTTAGATCTGTCATCTACATGCAATATTATGGTAAATTGCAAGCAAGCATTCCATATTTGAAGAAAAATCTATATACCGGAACTTCCATTTTATAGAATAGATTTCTAAGAATTTTGAAATAATTTTCTCGAAAACAGCTCCAACGGTTTTCTTTAAACTTGGAGAACTAACTGCACCAAATATAATCTTTGATACAAATTTAATTTTTATTTGACATTTTCTCTGTAAACATTTATTTTAGATGGATTTTGAGGGAATAAAAACTTTAAATTTCACATCCAGTATTCCTGGGCTAAGTGGCAGCGCTGCAAAGCGACCTTTTAGGGGTTCATGTACTTCGATCATCAGGTGGTCTATTGTAACCCCTCTGGTACTATAGTTGAACCTTGCTCATCTACAACACCCTCTCCAAGTTGTGCACGCTAAGGAATCCCTGAATCTTAGAGGTTTCTAGGGTGGTTATTTCCACCTCCTCTACCTGGTAACAACCCATGGCTGTTAAATCTTCATCGGCGTCGCAGTCGGTGAGGAGATGTATTTCAGTTTCTCCATCTCCGCACAGAATCTGCATGTACCATCATCTTCTAGGCACAGCTTCCTCAGATATCCCCTGAATCACTGCAGTGTCCCAAGGAGAAATCCCGTAAGAATAAGGAACTTGTTTTTACTCAGTCTGATGCAGGCCTTCGGCCTTTTCGGGTTATGACCTCCCAGACAGACTTTGGCCTGCGTCAGTCCGGAAGAGTGTTCCAGAGACGTGCTCTTTTCGCCATCTCCTCTTCCCTTCGCCTTGATTTCTGCCAAGAATAACTAGTCGCTGACTCCGCAAAAGGGGTCAGGCCCCAAGATAGGAGTTGCAGCGCCATCTTTTGACATCTTACATGGGTAGCAGCTTCCAGCAATTAATTTGAGAAGTTCATAAAACCCCCCCCCCCCCCGATATTAACCATTAATTTAGTTGTTGAGATGAAGATTATAAAATTTGCAAAATATTACAAGTTAGAACTGTATTAAATGGTAAAATAAATGAAACTAAAATAACTTAAATTAAATGTAAATTATTAATTAACTTAATTATAATATTCGTTAGGTTACCTTAATAAATGAAAATAATTAATTTTTCGTTTTAAAATAATACAAAAATTATAATTTCAAATTTCTAATAACTTGTCTCGTTGATTAATTTAACCCACAATTTTTTTTTTTTTTTTGAAATATGACATTCAAAAGTAAAAATGAAAACTAGGAAATTTTAATAAATATTTTGTCGAATCATTTTGTTCCCACTTCCGGCGACAAATTAAAATTCACAAATCTGTCATATTATTTGTGATGTACAGCAATATGAAATTTCTTCACAAACGTACGAACTAGTTATTGTATATTTTATTTCGTCCCGCAGTCATCCAGTGCTGCAAGATTCTTTCAGTTATTTATTTTTATTTTTTTTTTTTTTATTTAACTTTGCATAAATTTTCTATACCAGTGGTCAACATAAGAAAGATTATTCCTATAGATAATCGTGTCCTATTAAATTAGGATTACTGTAAAAAACTAAACAAAAAAAAAAACTTCATATTGAAATATAGAGTTAAGTCTCTTCCCCCCCCCATACCTAGTGGTATGTCCGATAATATTAGGTAGACATTAAGGACTTAACTTTATATCAATATACATTAAATTAAGCTTTAAAAAAGAATTATGTCTATTCTAGTACAAACTAGTTTTCAATTATGATCATATTGGAGTATTAATATGTTATTTAATATTTCTTTGTTAATCGTATAATAAAATAAAACTGCATAATGTACTAATTAAATTACAAATAATAATGTGGAGTAAAATACTCAAATTTTTTTTTTTACTATAACTGCCATTAGCACAATTATAAATAAAACTTATAATATCATTAAACCTGAGGAATTTTTTACTCAGTTGTCTCCTGACGTAAATATAGAGTTTGATGAGGGTACATGTTTGGTTAGCACATTGGGAATGTTTTTCTATTTTGCTGTCCAGAAGACACATTGGAATTAACGTTACCTAAAACCTCTTAAAATTCATTTTTTTGGTGGGAAAAAATGCTTCAAATTAAAGTGATATATTTAAATCTGAGCAGTTTTTATTCCAACATTATAGAGAAATTCGTTATTTTATCCGTCGTAGCATGCATATTGATTGGTTTTTATCTTGACCGGTTTCAGATTTTTTATCCATCGTCAGAGCAAATTCACCAAGTACGTGTAGAGAGTTCATTTCAACGTAATGTTTTCTGTTACTGTGATTGTAACAGAAACATTACGTTGAAGTGAACTCTCTACATGAACTTGTTGAATTTGCTCCGACGCTGGATGAAAATCCGAAACCGGTCAGAAACAAAATCAATATGCATGCTACGATGGATAAAATACCAGATATTATCCAACATTGCGAAGACCCATCCACATTTTCAATAATTTTTACTTTCTCTTAATCTTCTTCTTCTTCTATTATGATCATGCAGAATACACTGCAACGATTTCGTTTCTGGCTTGCACAAATATAAATCAATCACTTTATTGTAATATTTTTCAAAAAAAAAAAAAATTATTTTAAACATATCTGTGAAATTTGTGGCTTTAAATTTCAAATGTGGACTTTAGTTGGCCTAGATGGAAGAAATGTATATAATAAAGAATTTCTAATGACCACGGAAAGGAGTATTTAAAATCGAGGAAGATATCCAGATGAGACACAAATAAATAGAGAGGTAAGATAAGGATGTCCACTTTCCCCTTTGCTTTTTAATCTCTGTTTGAATCAATTAATCAGAATGTAGTGTACAACCAACAAGACGTTACTATGTGTTAGTAACATAACCTTATAACCTTCCCCACATATACACAACCAACAAGTGTGAGTGTAACAGAAACATTACGTTGAAGTGAACTCTCTCTACACGAACTTGGTGAATTTGCTCTGAAGATGGATGAAAATCCGAAACCGATCAGGAATAAAACCAATATGCATGCTACGACGGATAAAATACCAGATGTTATCCAGCATTCCAGACCCACCCACATTTTCAATTACAGAAATTCGTTGTAAAACCTTTTAAGTGAAAATTTCAAAAATACTATTCTCTAAAGTCGCATTTTCAGTTAATTGGTTCCTAAATAATTATATAGATCGCAGACTCGTATATATTACTGAAGTAGTACTTTAGAGGTAAGATTAGCGTTGCTTTACCACCATAACCCCCTCCCCAAAAATCAACTTTCATGGAAAATATTTCAATAAAGTGATAAGCATTTATGTGTGTGTGATCTTTTAGGTTTCCGCGGCTATTTTCATGAAATAAAACATCTTGAGTTTCTGGGGTTGAAACCGCGTCAGTGGTTTGCTAGAAACTGACGTCTCATCCATATTGTAATTAACCTCTTCAGTGTGGTTAGATTAGATTGACAGAAGGGAAGGACGGGCCTCATACCACTGCGGCCAACAATAAGAAGTCTATTGTGGATCCCCTAAAATTATCAGACCTACCAAAGCTGAGAGTGGCTCCGGGATTGCTTGTCCCCAGTTGAAGAACCCTTGTCCTCGTTAGGCCGGCATACGCACAAAAGATGTGTACCGGGGTTTCCCCTCCGTTCCTACAGAATCGGTATAACGCGATATCTGCAAGTAGTGATTGGATTAATTCAGCCTATAATGCCCTGTTAATAGACCCACTATTAGCCTTATGTCCCTTACGCTACGGCTCAGGAGGTCCGTAGTAAATTTAGGTAAATGCCTCTTAAGGAAGAGTTTAGCCTGCCTCTGTCTTGGTGTGCTCTCCCATCATTGCAGACGCTGTTCTTCTATCCAGCCTTTGATAAAGTTTGAATTAGATTCCTAGACAACCCGCAGAAAGGTTCGGTGCCTATAAAGGTATCCTTCGAACACTCTCTCACTAGGGCATCCGCCCACTTGTTGCCCAGATACCCCGCATGGCCCGGCACCCAGGCGAGTGACAGCTTATTCTGAACATCCACGTCGATTAGGGCAGTTAGACGATCCCACACCAGTTTTGACACAATTTGGTGTGAAGAAAGTGCCTTCAAGGATACCTGACTGTCGGAGTGTATAGCCACTCTCATCCTTGCCTTATAAACTCTTAGCGCAGAGTTGTAAAGCCACAACTTCGGCCTGAAAGACCTAGCGTCCCTAGGATGGCTTAATCTTGTAATAGCAACAGAGAATTACATCAGCAAGAGAGAGCAAACAGACGAGAGAATTAAGAGAGAGAAGACAGACTCTCTCTAGTACTCTTTGACTTAAGCAGGCTAGAGTGGGGAAAACCTGTATATAAGCCAGTGAGAGACCTATCTATCAATCCATCAGATTCAACCACATACATCGCATCGTGTCATATCTCTACTCCCACCTTTTATTCTATAAAATCATTACACTCCAGCGCTCCAGTTTTTGTAAACTTATAATAACAGTGTCTTCATATCTCGTCTAATTAATCAATCCTAATTTCTCTCCTCATCAACTCCATTATAATCTTAACTTTAAGTATGACCCCATAGACCTCATATCCAACGTCAGTCGGACTTTTGGAGCCGTCTGTATATCAGACTGAGTTACCGAGCTGAGGGATCACTGTACGACAATTTGGAAGCTCCTTTCAAAATAAAACAAGTCTGTCAGTTGGCATATCAAGTAAATGGTGGAGAGTGGTTATTATACTCTCTGATTTTTAGAAATAAAAGAATTATTTATTTAAATTTTAGACAAAGTGTTAGTCATCACAGATATCATAAATCTATATTAAATAGAGAAAGTAAAAATATATTAGATTTTACAGAGGTACGGATACAAAAATGTTTTGTTAATTGATACATTTTATATTTTTGTGGAACTATACGTATCTTTTTTAATTTATTATCGGCGACTGATTACTATATTAACAATGTCTTTTTGTTTAAAGTAATTTCTACTGTTTCCTAAATAATATAACACCTGCCATATTTTTATGCTTCACAAGCAGATGCTTTTTTGTATATATAGATATAAAGGCTTTAAAAATAAATTGCCCATTCTAAAATATCTATTCTAATAGTAAAAAAATACATTTAATTCTTTTTTAAATTAACCTAAATTTATTCATATTTTTTATTTATTTATTTTTTTTTCAGTAAACAAGAGATCAATCATACAAATTTATGTCCGACTATAAATTTTTATCAGGAAGTATATTATAAAATTTTAACATTTTAAATATAAGATGGTGTAATCGCTTCGTAAAAAGATTGGATTTTAATCTGAAGGATTGTAACTGTATAATCAGGAGCTCTAAACATCTGTTTGCTTAAATTAACCTGTTAATAAGTTTTTTAAAAACTTATTTCTGTGTGCGTAAAATTAAAAACGAAGCTAAAGACGTTCGTCAAAATTGGAGGGCAAATAAATTTATATACATTTTTAATGATTGAAATTTGTAAATTAATTATGCACCGGCATAGTGTTTATAATCAAAATGATTTACAAAAAAAAAAAAAATGGAAAATTAAATGACTTATAACGGGAGTTTCTGTGAGAAATATAATTTTAATAATTTTTTAAATTCCACAAAATATACCACTTAAATTTTAATAAAAACATAACAAAAAGATGCGCGATCTCAAAAATGTTATTGCTGAAATAATTATTGTTAAAAATATTGTAATTATTTAAGAAAAAAATGTTTGTTTTTTTTTAATTTAGGCGCAACAACATCTATAGTCATTGGCGCCCGGAGTCTTCTCAATGCACTGCCGGCATCGTGGTCAGTGTTCTCTCGTTATAGACAACACTGTCGATCATCGGTCAGTACGCTGTAGAGGCTCCTAGGAAATAAAAATATTTCATCCTTTCTGCCTTGGTAATATTATTAAAGTAATAAGAACGACACCTTATAAGTCGAGCACAGAAATGTGACCTCTTTACGAATCTGAATTAATGAGCACACACAATACCATTTTTTATTTATTTATTTATTTTTTTTATTTTTTATTTTATTGTTTCTCTTTGATAGTAACCCTTGGGAAGTTTATTTTCTACATACACCACACCTTCGGTACTGTGTGTAATAAAGTGCATTACTATAAACTGTAACTTAAATAAATATATACACAGATTAACAAAAGAAAATTAAATAATTTTAGATGACAAATAACGAATACAATTTAAACTAGAAACCGTAATAATATGTGAGTAACGATTTGAGAGACAATATGAGCAAATTAACAATGACAATAAGTGCAGATAAGATGAAAAGTTTATAAATTATTTAATTATACTAAAATTGATGTTATTTTGCACATTTACTAAATATTTCTGTTATTTTTTTTGTATAAATTTGCTTCTTGGGAACGGCCAAGCGTAATGTTCCCCTTCAAGCGTAATGTTCCGGACTAGTTTAGCCATACTTCTCTCCAGTAATGGCAGTCAAATATAAGATGATGTACATCCTGGATAATAGTGTCCTGACAAGGGCAAAGGGCCCTAGAGCCAGGTGATATCTATGAAGATATTTCATAATAGAACCATGCCCAGAGAGAATTTGTGTTAAGGAATGAGTGAGTGGCAGTCTTAACTTTATTCTGCTTTACACATGTGGAAGAAATAGTTTTGTTTCTGCTCCATTAAGAGTAATCAAAGAATCATTAAGAGTCATTCTGTTACACTTTTTCCAAGCAAGATACGAATGATTTCGGATTTCGGATATACCAGATCATTATCCTTAGCAACCACCTTTGCCAATCGATAAGCTTCCTCAGAGACATTTTCCGTGGTAGCATGCTTCATTTTGTGGTCATCCAGTGAATCATTATTCAAAACACTCTTCCCACAATAGCAACAGAAACGCAATTACCAGTGCAAACATTACACACGCAACAAATAGTTCTTAAACGGATTTAGTTTTAGGTTTAGTTTTAAATCTACTAGGTATATATAAATTTATAGTTTTATAAGTTACTAGTTTATTTAAATTTACTATTTTTATTTATATATAGGGGTGACCAGAGTTATATGCTCCCCCACTTTTTTTTAAACGGCGGGAAATTTCGAAAAAATAGAAAACACGTATTTACATTTTTAGTCCTAGTTTATTTTCAGTGATTGATCATTTTTTTATACCCCAATATCCCGAGATACAGCATCCAACTTTTTTTTTTTTCAAATGGAACATTATATTTTTTTTTTGCATATTTTTATAGTACTTGAGTCCTCTAAAAAAAAAAAAAAAAAATTTAAAATCGGTTAGGTTTTTCAAAAGTTATGGCAATTTAAAGTATGAAAAACAAATTTCAGTTTAATGTCAAAATTACCTTATTTTTTCTTTAAGAAGCTCTTCAAACTGGGCACCATCAACGGATAGGCAAGCCAAAGCTCTGGACTCCCACGCTCTGTTTGTAGCAGCACTTAGGTGGCAAAGTCAACATCTAGGCAGGCTAGAGTTATTCGACATTCCATATCTTCGACTGAAGTCATGGGATTAAGGTTACTGTACATTTATTTTTTAGATATCCCCACAAAAAATGCACAATTTTATGGACTGATGAATCAAAGTTTACCAACAATGGCCTTCTTAATCGTTGGAACTTTAGAATATGGGCAGAAGACAATCCACAAGTTACCTTCGCCACACGCCATTAGGTTGTTTTTTCTACAAATGTTTGGTGTGGAGTTTGAGGAAACCAACTAATCGGCCCATACTTCTACAGAGGGAACTAAACTGGTGAAAGGTATCTAACTTTTTTAAGAGACATTTTGCCAGTTTTGCTTGAAGATGTTCCTCTAAAACGTCGGTTAGATATGTATTTTCAACAAGATGGTTGCCCGGCACATAATGCGAGAGTTGTTCGACTTACCTGGACAGAAATTTCCACGAAAAGTGGTTAGGAACTCATGGTCCGATCCAATGGCCACCTCGACCTCCGGACTTAACCCCAATGGACTATTTTTTGTGGGGATATCTAAAAAATAAAGTGTACAGTAACCTTAATCCCGTGGCTTCATTCGAAGATCTGGAACGTCGAATAACTCTAGCCTGCCTAGATGTTGACTTTGCCACGTAAGTGCTGCTACAAACAGAGCGTGGGAGTCCAGAGCTTTGGCTTGCCTATCCGTTGATGGTGCCCAGTTTGAAGAGCTTCTTAAAGAAAAAATAAGGTAATTTTGACATTAAACTGAAATTTGTTTTTCATATTTTAAATTACCATAACTTTTGAAAAACCTAACCGATTTTAAATTTTTTTTTTTAAATTTTTTTAGAGGCTCAATTACTATAAAAATATGCAAAAAAAAAATATAATGTTCCATTTGAAAAAAAAAAAGTTGGATGCTGTATCTCGGGATATTGGGGTATAAAAAAATGGATCAATCACTGAAAATAAACTAGACTAAAAATGATTAAATACGTGTTTTCTATTTTTTCGAAATTTCCCGCCGTTTAAAAAAAAGTGGGTGGAGCATATAACTCTGGTCACCCTGTATATAGAAAAAAAAAGTGCGTATTTGGATGATGTATGTGATTGATGATGTGATATGGTGAGTGGAATGCATAATAAAAAACTTGATTATATAAAAAATCATATTTAGGTACACATGCTTGCGAGGATGTGAATGTTGTGTGAAAAAGTGAAATAATGACTGGAATGCATAGTTATAAAAAATTATAACAATCGTTTAATTTTAAATGAATGAATGAATTTTAAATATTAGTTTAAATCCTTATTTAATTTTATTTAAATTTATTTTGTGTCTTTTATATTCTATTTTGGTTAGTTAATTGTAAAGTAAATCTCTCTTCAACAACGGAGTTTTAAAAATTAGACCCCCACGTGTTGTGTCCATTGTAAGGAAAATTTGCCCTTTAACAACCCAAACACGTGTTTTCCCACCCAGCTGGCCATATCCCTTGACCTAGTTTAAGAGTTTAGTTTTAAAATACAATTAAATCAGTTAGTGTGAAAGCTAAGTTTGCTCTGTGCAAGTCTGTGTTGTCACACTGTCTGAAAAACGCATCCTGAAGATGGGCGAACGCCCGAAACCGGTCGATGACCACAAAATGAAGCAGGCTACCACGAAAAATGTCTCTGATGCTTACCAGCTCTGCGGAACCAACCACCACAACAACGATAAGCTTCCTCATTGCCCTCCAAACCAACTTGGGCTTAACCCATACCAGAATCACTTCCTTCCCTGCAACCTTCTAACTACTTAATTCTTTCCTTGCTTCCTCGCAGATCTTGCTGTAATTGTAGTAACTTTTAATTGAATCAAGGCTACACTACTGTCAATCATAACTGCTACTTTCTTGAAACTATCTTGTCAGTGGATATAGTTCCCTTTTAAACCAATCGAGTGCCCTAAAGATTGCGAGTTCTTCTGCTTGATTATTGCTAAAGAATTTTGTCTAATCGATATTTACTCAATTAAATTTTATTTTTATTCTTATAGACTACAATAGCACTGTCTACTCCTTCACCACTCTTACTACCATCATCTGTAAATATCTTGTTGCGCGCTTCAACGGAATACCTGTGCATTGGATTAATTTTTTTAAGTTGAAAATCGTATATAAAATTTGGGAAATATTTCATTGATGAGACATTTTAGATTTAACAGATAAGATATTGTCCTATAAGGACAATTTTTGGCTGGGCCCCTGTAACATTTCAAAAATATTATGATGCATAACTGTATAGGATCATTGAACTTTGTGAATTTAATAATAATGAAAACTAAAAAAAAAAATAAAGAAATGTGTTTTATTCCTTTTTAATTGATAATTTTTTTCACATGTCCAATATATTCTGTATAAAAACAAAGTAACAAATTTGTACCCTTACATGACATGTAATATAACTGAAAGGCAGTTAACAGGTCAGCAAAAAATATAATAGGTTATCAAAGCTTTTAAATATGTTGACTTCAAGATTAAAAATTTTAATATTTAGCCTCAACTTGTATACAAAATATTCATTGCTGCAATTTAAATAATTATTTTTCTTTTAATGTAAATTAAAGGTAATACTGCGCGCTCTGTTGGCTACATTCAATTAATGTCATGTCATGTACGATGATATAGGCTCTGTAAAGCTGTGGGCTATTTCTTGATGCATTTTAATATACTATATATATACTCGTATCTAAGCTTAATATGATTCATAAAATTGCATCAAAAGAAAATTGCAATATCTCATTTTTATTATGCCATTTCAAACACAACATGAAAGGTAGGAAATATTTTATACATATTTAACAAATCTGGTATGTACTACTCAAACTACTTCTTCTCATGGCAAATATCAAAATTTTATTAACAAATTTTCCATTAACTTGTAATTTTATCATAAACGTGTACTTACCCTTAATTAGGAGAGAGGGGGTAGAAGAAAGCAAGAAAGAAAGATAAGTTTATTATGCCCTGGGACCTACGTCACTTAAGAGCAAAAAAGAGATTTACATCTCGTAATAAAATTCTATAATTACTTTCTGATCTAATTAAAGTAAATAAAAATAAAATAAATAGGTAGCATGTTTTTATGGAGTTTCAACTGATACAAGGATTTATGAACACTTTTGCAAATATTGCTAACATGGCTATTCCAAGACAAGATATTAGAAATTATTGTCAATCCCTAAACATTTTGCAATCACAACATATGGTATAATTACATTATTCACATTAATTTTGGGGATTAAGTCTGAATTAATTGCACCTATAAAATCATATCCATAATCATTACATCAGTTTTAGAAATATTAAATGAAATAAAATTAGATTTTGTTCAATTAAGGATAGAATCCATATCAGACTTAACTATGGCAAAACCACATTCCAATTCAGAGGGCAAACCGTGTAAATATATTTGTTAATCATCCGCATAAAGCATAAAAGAGAGAGAGATGGTAAAAGAGAGATGGCAGGAGAGAGTTAGTAGGAGTGAGGTGGTAGGAGTGAGTAGTAGGAGTGAGGTGGTAAGAGAGAGTTAGTAGGAGTTAGGTGGTAGGAGGGAGATAATAGGAGAGAGATAGTAGGAGAGAGGTGGTAGGAGAGAGTTAGCAGGAGAGAGATGGTAGGAGAGAGTAAGCAGGAGCGAGATGGTAGGAAAGAGATGTAGAGAGAGATTGTAGGAGAGAGGGTGCAGGAGAAGGTGTAGGAGAGTTAACATGAGCGAGATGGTAGAGAGATATGTAGGAGAGAGTTTTGCAGGAAGAAGGTTGTAGGAGCGAGATTAGGAGAGTTAGTAGGAGTGAGGTGGTAGGAGTGAGTAGTAGGAGTGAGGTGGTAAGAGAGATAGTTAGTAGTTAGTGGTAGGAGGGATATAATAGATCGAGATATAGGAGAGAGGTGGTAGGATAGAGTTAGCAGGAGAGAGATGGTAGGAGAGAGTAAGCAGGAGCGAGATGGTAGGAAAGAGATATAGGAGAGAGATTGTAAAAGAGGGTGCAGGAGAGAGGTGGTAGGAAAGAGATTGTAGGAGAGTGGTGGAGAAGTTAGAGGAAGAAGATAGTAGGAGAGCGGTTAGAGAGAATGTAGGAGAAGGTGGAGGAAAGAGATAGTGGAGAGAGGGTGGTAGGAGAGAGTTAGCAGGAGAGAGATGGTAGGAGAGAGATAGTAGGAGAGAGGTTGTAGGAGAGAGGTGGTAGGAGAGAGATTGTAGAAGAGAGGTGGTAGGAGAGAGTTAGCAGGAGAGAGATAGTAGGAGAGAGGTGGTAGTAGAGAGATGGTAGGAGAGAGATTGTAGGAGAGAGATAGTAGGAGCGAGATAGTAGGAGAGTGGTGGTAGGAGAGAGAAAGAAGTTGCAAATAAAAGCACTCCGTTATTTAAAAAAAAACAAACAGAAATCAATTTTGAGAAAATCGCCAAAGCTCAGATAACTATTCTAAGAAATCGCCCTTTTAGTTTACCTAATCTTGTTGCTCCCCCAAAAACCACATAAAAAATCAATTTTCTGGAACAAACGTTTCAAATAAAAGTGATAGACATTTATATAAATGTTGTGGTAGTTGTTTCGCAGAGTTGGAAAGCATCAGTGACATTTTCTGTGCTAACCTGCATCATTTTGTGGTCATCGACCGGTTTCGGGCGTTCGCCCATATTTAGGATGCGTTTTTCAGACAGTGTGACAACACATACTTGCACAGAGCAAATTCAATTTATACACACTGAGTGTGTAAACAGAACAGTATAAACAGTATAAACATGCAGTGTGTAACCTGAATTTGCTCTGTGCAAGTTTGGGTTGTCACATTGTCTGAAAAACGCATCGTGAAGATGGGCGAACGCCCGAAACCGGTCGATGACCACAAAATGATGCAGGCTACCACAGAAAATGTCTTTGGCATTTAAATATGTAGATCGCATACGAAAATAAACAAAAAAAAATTGTTGAAATCGTTTATGAGAAAATTGGGAAAAACCGGGGGAAATACTCATCAGTAAAGTTGCATTTCCATTGTGAATTCTGACCAATACTTCGCAGGTAATAGTTTTGGACTATCTCATACTTATTTAGAAAGTCTCCAAATATGCATTTCCGAATAAACTCAATTTTAAAAATTTGACTGACATAATCGCAACAATTTTTCATATTGTAATAAGAGTGAGTAAAAAATGGTGCTATTAAAATATATGTAGTTTTATAGTGGCTGCTGACCGGTAGTATCGTGCTTTTGAACGACTGCGCTCCCCCCTCCCACGACTGCACCCACACCTCAGTGCTTGTAGATTTTTGACCTTTTCCCCGTTCTGGCGCCCACTTACTCCACCTCCTTATGCAGTTATTGAAATGGTTTATATTGTAGCGGCTTCAACATAATGATGAACTTAAGTACTCTGGTCACCGACTTCCCGGGTACTGATGAAGAAATAGATGACACACTATCAAAAATGTGAACAAATTCAAATGAATATGCTTAAATTAGGATAGTAATAGCTATATTTTGGTCACAATAAATTATATATAACTCCTATTGTACATAATATTTTTTTTTTGTCTAATTTCAAAACGTACCTTACTTTAAAAAGCGCTTCTCCTTCATTTTTATTCTGAAAAATGTGCATAATATGGCATAAAAGTTACATTATTATATTGTATCATATTCTTTGTAAGAACGTTGTGTACGTGTTTGTATCCCATAGGAACACGTGACTCCCAGGTGGTCTTAGTTTGTGTGTAACGCCGGTAGTATAGCTCGTGTCTAGCACGTGGTCACCATTAGCTACTTTCTGCTTCTATTTCTTGTTGTTCGCCACTCGCACTGTCTCTATCTAACTTAACGCCACTATGACCTTCATAATTTATCTGTTACTTTCATCGTGCTTTTTATTTTTGTTGATGACCAATTTAATTTTTAACTCATTAATTCTGCAGTAATTATTAAACATATAGTCAGGTTTTATTTTAAATTGGTAGAAAAGTATATTTTACACATTTAGCAGTTTAATTTTATTTTTAAAATTCCTCTTGACAAACGCTCTAAACTAACACTTCTGAACAAATGATATCTTTATATCTCACTGCTCGCTCCGATTTGGACAAAACGGATTAGAAATGTATGGCACTACTAAATGTCCAAACCTCAAAGAATTATGAGCCCTTCAGTCAATAATCCTCGCCCGCATTTTCGAAGATGGCTGAAGCACCGTTAGTCCCGCGAACTCCTGGAGTTTTATAATTATCCGGTGATAACTGCCATTCATGATATTTCATAGTACAGTATCTTGATATTGGATTTACTTGTTTCATTTGTTACACAGTTTTCAATAAATAAAAAAATATACACAAATATGTTTATTTTGTCGTCTCACTGGCAATTATTAAATTGTCAACTACTGAAAGTACTGTGATTATCAAATTTTTAAATACTGAAAGTAGCTGAATTATCAAATTATCGAATACTGAAAGTACTGTGATTATCAAATTGTCATCTACTGAAAGTACTGTGATTATCAAATTGTCAACTACTGAAAGTACTGTGATTATCAAATTGCCATCTACTGAAAGTACTGTGATTATCAAATTGTCATCTACTGAAAGTACTGTGATTATCAAATTGTCAACTACTGAAAGTACTGTGATTATCAAATTGTCATCTACTGAAAGTACTGTGATTATCAAATTGTCATCTACTGAAAGTACTGTGATTATCAAATTGTCAACTACTGAAAGTACTGTGATTATCAAATTGTCATCTACTGAAAGTAGTTGAATTATCAAATTGTCGACTACTGAATGTACTGTGATTTTCATAATTAAGATTTCATCAAAATTCTACCTATTTTGATGTCTCCTGAATAAACAAATAACGTTTGTTATTTTGAGATATCGTAAATACATATACAACTATTGAGTATGTGTCTACAATGTAAGAACATTGTGTTATATATCGTAATATTGTATCATATAAAACTTAAAAACGATGCTATCTTACTTTATATATGCCTAGCATTTCACCAAATTCTATTGTTTGTTTTTTTTTAAAGGAGTATAGTCCACAGCGATCAAAGAGGTCTATTGTGTCCCCCTGCTGATGCCGAGGTGAACTTCCAAACTACATTTCTCTGAGAAATCTTAATCAGAGAAGGTTCTAGGGAGCATATATCCTTCTCCAACACCTGGTAGATACCTAATCTTTTAAACCTTCTTTGAAAGATAGCAACGTAGAGTTTTCTTCAACTCACCATAATTTCTGCAGGGGCCATCACTTTCCAGATCTTAGATTCTTCAGATGCGTCCTGTGTTTGGATATTATTCAAATTTATTTATATAACGAATAAATCGTTATTCTATACTCCAATAAAGGAAATTAATATTTACTAGTTACTAGTTTTATTTCTTTTTTTAACAGTTAAAAACAAATAAAATAGAATCTGGGATTTGAAACTACCACTAGGCAGTGAGCTGTATGGTTGCCATATATGGAGGCTTGGAATATGGACTAATGGCAACCCCTTCGTGGTATAACTTCTCGTTAATAGCAATTTCTCGCACCCATTCGAGAGAGTGGAGAGACAGCCTAATTTTAGCTACAACGCACTATTTTCTCATGATACATAGGAAAATATAGATAATTGTATCAGAACTAACCTTACTTTATTTCCTCTGTTTAGAAATAAACGGAAAATAAGGTTTGAGCTTCATATATTTTCTTTGATGCTGTTTTCCCCATCCCACTCACATTCACAAACACTAAATATATATACACAAAATACATCCGCATTCCCATATATACATTTGTATATTTTATATAGGTGTATAATACATATATATCTAAAATTATATTATATTGTAATTACTATAGCAGCCTTACTCGGCAACATCATCGGTTCCTGGAAGCTTATTGGTATATTACTGGAAACTGGAAACTCTCGGGAATTAGTTCAGAGGTTCTGGCAAAACCCGCTTTACAAGAAACGTTTCATAAAACCGTTCCCGTTTTTATTTAATCTTTTTATATAATGGGGTAAGTGTTCTCATGTATTTATATATTATATTCATATTACATCGTCATACAGACAGACATACTGACATAACTCAAACATCTCAGGTTCCATTTCATTTCATTTCAAAAAAAAACAGCTAGTATATATTTATTTTCTTTATAGGAGTATGGGATAAAATTTTATTCGTTATTCAAACCTATTCGACGGAGTTCGGATAACGAAAATTAGAATAATACCCACAGCTTTAATGTCCCATAAGGAAATCCGTAGACATTCCAAGCCTATTTCTGTTCAGACTGATGCAAGCCTCTGACCTTTTCCGCTTCTAACTGCCCATGTCTTAGATGCATCAGTCTTGGGAGGGTTCCCCAGTACAATTCTCACTTGACTTTCTCCTCGTTTGTGAGCTCTGTTTGAAGAGATAGTTCCCTTACTCCACAAAAGGGTTCTGGCCTTTTCTTGCCAGTGTGACCCCATCTCGTTACCTTCCACGTCAACATGCCCCGGCACCCAATGTAGAGTAACTTTCTTGTTTCTTTACAGGTCATTGAGTTTACCGGGGCATTCCCATACTATTTTCGAATGATCACACATGAGCTCAGTGCTTTAATGGCGACCTGACTATGGGATAGAATCGTAACATTCTGGTGCCAATACTTCCCGTTGAAGATGAACTTGACATATCTTTTGATTGCATGGAATTTTGCCTAAAAGTGGGTGGGAAATTTTCCCATAGGCTCTGAATGAATTCAAAGGATAGTTGTTTATTTTTTTCTAAACGCTCCTGTGGGATTAAGAAACCAGTCCGAATATATTAAATCAGATTGTGTCCTGTTAGTCAGCACCCACAAACCAATTGATTGTATGAATAGTACTACAAGTTTCGATAGGTGTGTTATGCACTCAACTTGAGTCGATAAATTGGGCTGATTCAACTTAATCTAGGAACAGCCTTGAAGAAAGTTTTAGAGCTTTTGAATGAAGCGTTTTTGTGACTTCGAGAAATTTATTTTTAAGCAATTTTATTAAATGGAGCAGATTGTTTAGATTTTAACAGAAAGTCCTGATGTGCCTTATACCGAAAGGTCTTAGAATATTCCTGTCGGTTTGGTACCGAGCGTAGCTTTCTGAGACATATTTTATGTTTATTGGTTACCCATTAATGGCTTCCGCTTGAAGCAAACGAATCGGGTAAACTCTGTTTTTAGCATATTCTTTTCAATAAACATCTGTTTCCAACAAATATGACATTTATAATACTGTAAATACTTTTGCAACGATAGAAAATGTATTTTTGCGACATTAACTTATTTATTTTCATACGTCTCAACGTTGGAAGAATCGTAACTAGCTGGGGGAATGACGGAAAAATTCATTACGTGCAAAACTGGCCCCGAACTGGTTATTCTGGGTTTCCAGACTGTTATACGTATTACAACGGCAATACAGATCCACCAATCTAATCAACAAATTCAATTGAATCCACATTTTATATGAACCTAAAAAACGCAATTCTAATGATAAGAAGAATATCAAGCTGACTATTGTAACTTAAAAATACTTGGTATAATTTTTACTACCAGAGGAAGTAAAAATTGAAATGAAATTTTTAGTTAAAAGTAAGTCAGTTTTAACAAATTTAAAAATAATAAAAAAAAAATGAACAATTTTATTACTGCATAATAATACTGAATAAAGAATAACAATGAATAGTTATGATTTAGTATGGAACCATGTCAACTTTTAGAAATGTAATAAACACTAAGGTTTTATTGCCATAATATGAGCGCCACTCCAGGTATAAATACACGGTATATACCACACAAAAGAAGCGGTTTTCTACTTCCCCCCTCATATAAGAAGGGGGTTTCATAAAAAAAATAAAAATAAAATAAAAAACTGAATACCAATTTCTTACTAAAGAAACTTTGCCTCTAATATTCCATCTCAAGATGCCCTCCTACAATGAGAAAGCTGCACACAACCTCTATAAGGATTTATTCGGGTGTAAATAAATTATATTTTTTTACTGCTTCCTGTCATGAGGACAGACGATATAGATAGTTGAACCCGCTTTATATAACATAAGATGAGAAGGTAGGGTATACGTTCTTCAAACTGTTTTTTTATATGTGTACAATGAAAAATAATATTTACAACTGTTCAAAATATTAATATCATTATTTCGCCCACACTTATTTTTTAAAATTTCATTCTAAAACTTATTGGTAAAAATGTATATTTATCTATCAGTTTGTTTAATTTACTATTTAGGAACATGTCCTGGAAAATATATGACTTTATTGCTATGAAGTTTTCTTCTCTTTTAAAATTCACTAGATTGTTATTTTAGTTTCTAACACCGTTCACATGGAAAAAAATAAAATACAGTGGACCTTATTGTACCTTCTCGATTCAGTTTTGCGTCCACTATGTATCACTAATAAACGCGAACTCTAGGAGGGAAAACTCCCAAACTTTGACAAAATACAGACGATAAAAATATAGTTCAATTTTGGCACTACAATTTTATCTAATAAAATTTCATATTATCTTACCACTCAAATCGTTCACAAAATAAATTTTATATAAATATAATTTTTTTTTTTCAACTTTTTGTCATTTACAACTGTACAAAATGGTAGAATAAGTAAATATGGTAAGGGTGGTAAATGGCGTGAATGGCTTGAATGGTGATCATCCAGTGATGATCTCCATTAGTCAACTAGGTGATCGCGAGACCAACGACGTTTCAGTCGCCTTCGGGGATTGGAAGGAAGTGTGGTTAAGGATAAGTTAGCTGCTAATGGATTAGGATGTGTTGATAAGTTTTTGTGAAATCTATTGTAATGTGTTTTAGTAAGTTCGGATATAAAAAGAATTTTGAGATTTTTATGTATAGTTAGGTTACTGACATAGAATGGAGCGTTTACAATGCGGCGGAGTATTTTAGATTGAAGAGTTTGTAATCGGTTGATATTAGATTGTTTAGCTGAACCATAAAGTTCAAGTCCGTAAGTCCATATAGGTGCTAGGAGGGATAGATGCAGTCGTCTTTTATTATGAAGTGTTAGTTTTGATCGGTGATCAAGTAGACTGGCTAGAAGCTTATATCATTTGTTTAATTCTATTCGTTTAAGTCGTGTATGAGGATTCCAGGTGAGTCTCTTGTCGAGGTATAGTCCCAGGTACCGCACATGGTCGGCTGAAGGATATATAATTGTATTGATTTTTGTAGAAATACTAATGATATACTTTATTTAAAAATATGAATGATAAATGCAACAATGAGACGAAAAAGAAAAGATGTGAAACTTTCATATTGATCCACGTAAGTTTTCAATTGTGGCCAACTACTTGATTGGATTCATGTTACAAGATTGAAATGATAATATTGATAATAATTGAAGGGAATGATAATATTTTTAATTATAAACCAACCAATTAGAAGAAACTTAACTTACTATAATAAAAGAGTTCATTCATTGTTCTACTAGGACATTTACTAAAATTTGTAGTTTCATTTTTAGGTTGCAGAATAATTTTAATGTACCTAATTTTCTCTGAACGTCAATTAGAGTATTCAAGAACAACGCTAAGTAACAATAAGTTAGCCAATCAAGTATAGTAGTGAACGAGTGAAATGTAGATGTATATTAGACCAATCAGAAATTTAGAATTATCTCGTAGACCACGCCTACATTTGCCACCTTCCCTTCTTCACTATGATTGGCTAATTAATTATTACTAATTATTTTTATATAAAATCTAATTAATAGAAAATTTTTACTGATTTTTTTTCTTCGTAGGTATTGTATAAATTATCAAATTGAGTAATTAAAAAATGTAAAAAAAAAAAATGCAAAAAATAAAGTTATTTGTAACATAATATTTACTGGATTATAAAATTAATGTGAGCTATAAAGTAAAAATCAGAATTTTCATTAAATTGTTGAAAAAAAAGGCAAAACAGAGAATTAGGTAGAAATGCAAGTTCCATTCCGCCATTTTGTATTTCGCCGATTATAACAGTGGGACAAAAAAAAAACTCAAAACAATCACCCATCAAAATTTCTCAAAGAAATTCAAATTTCCTGTTAACAAAATTTTCATTGACCTTTAGCAATTGCAATTTTAATGAATTATTAAATTAATTTTATGTATGTGGTGCGGTCCACGAAATATTGTAAGAATACTTTAAAGATGGTCCTCTGGACTACACCAGATTTTGTAATTTTTTTTTTTGAAACAAAATTAGTTCCAACTTTTCTTTATACAGTTAAATTACATCTGCAATATATTTGATAAATGTCAAGCGTTAGAAAAGTTCAGATACCCGATTATTCTACTGCAAAAAGTTATTGGTAAAAAGATATTTCTGTACAAAGAGTGGGAAAAATTGTGTCAAGATTTTAATATTATCGTACTTTATTTCCAGAAAGTTAAGAATATCGAAAATTTTAGAAATAATGAGGTTAAAATTAATTAATAATTTTAAGTTAGCAGCAGAAAATAGTAAGCGACATGTTCTTTACAAGCAGCTAGATCAACAGATTAATGTTGCAAACATTAATTTAGATGTTAACTCTGTTGGCTGGCTCATTAATTTAAGAGGGGAAGTGTTGCAGTTAAATAAATATTCATTCAAACAAAATATAAAATTATGCTCTCTGTGTAACTTGCAAGATAGAATAGAAGACGTTTTTCGTGGCGGTATCTCCCATACTAAGAGAATTTCGAATAAAATATTTTAATCAAAGCACTTTAAGTCAAGATGAATTTCTAAGTTACCTCAATGGGAAAAATAGGTTATGTTTAATTAATTACTGTAAACAAGCTTGGCTCTAAGATATAATATGGTCTCTCTCAATTTAATTACTGAAGTCTACATATTTGTTTTGTAGTTAATTGTCACAGTTTTTGATGTTTTTTTTCTCTTTATTTATTGTTTAACATAAATATGAAGTTTATTCAGTTTAATATATTTGTTTATTTGCGGCTACCTCCTCAAACAGTCACTTGGCCAATGAGTCATAATAATAATAATACACTTTATTTTAAAGAAAATATTACATACAAAAATAAGTAAATTAATATTACATAGCATGGTATGAAGCCGTCTGCCAGAGTTTGGTTATTAATTTTACATAAAAAGAAAAGCAAAATTACATATAACAAAGAAAATTACTATTTTGTTTTATTATGATTAATTAATTATGAAATTGTAGGTATTAATGATTGGTTTTATTTCTATAATCTAGAGCTTGTTGAACAAATTTTACAAAAACAAAGCAATCAGTTATATTGGAGAGGTAAGAAATAACAAACTGTGATGAAAGTAAACCCATTCCAAAGTGTAATTGACGAATATGAGCCAGTGCAGAACATTGACATAAAAAATGGAACATATCCTCTCGTTCAGTTACACAAATGGCACCGCTCTTTATCCGGGTCTTTATTAAACCATGGGACACAATTTAGATTGAATAATTCACACCTTATTTTGAACAATATACTCAAATCTTTAAGATTAACCTCTTCATTTAGGCCAACATTACCCACCCCTGTTCGGTAACTCGATCTGGTATACAAATGGATCCAAAACTCCGACTGGGGTCGGAGCTGGGGTCTACGGGGACAGGCCTAAAGTTAAAATTAAGGCCAGCCTAGGGAAGTACGCCACGGTCTTTCAGGCTGAAGTCGTGGCGTTACAACTCTGCGCTAGGGAGATTATAAGGCAAAGGATAGTGGGTAGAAGAGTGGCCATATACTCCGACAGTCAGGCAGCCCTGAAGGCACTTTCCTCACACCAAATAGTCTCAAGACTATTAGTCTATCTAGACAAATAGTCTCGGACAGTTTATCCGAGGTGGGTACTCGGAATAAACTGACACTCGCCTGGGTGCCGGGACATGCGGGGTTCCTGGGCAATGAGAGGGCGGATGCCCTAGCGAGGGACGGCTCGCAGGATACCTTTATAGGCCCCGAACCCTTCTGCGGCTTGTCCAGGAGCCTCATTCAAACTTCTATCAGGGGGTGGATGGAAGATCAGCGTCTGCGTTGGTGGGAGGGAACACCAGGACAGAGGCAGGCAAAGCTCTTCATTAAAAGACATTTGCCTAAATTTACCAAAGACCTACTGAGCCAAACCCGAAGGGATATAAAGTTAATTGTGGGTCTACTAACAGGGCATTGTAGGCTGAATAGACACATGCACCACCTACAACTTGCGGATAGTGCGGTATGCCGATTCTGCAAGGTAGAGGAGGAGACCCCGGCGCACATCCTTTGTGAGTGCGCCGGCCTGGCGAGGATTAGGTTTCTTCAATTGGGGACGGGCAATCCCGAAGCTGAAAGCTTCATGACGGAGCCGCTCTCAGCTTTGCTGGGATTGATTAGAAGGGCAAAGCTGGGGGCTGTTCTGTAACTTAAGGGGATCCACAATAGACCTCAATTTGTAGGTCGCAGTGGAATGAGGCTCACCCTCCCCGATTCTATTCTA
>JAAEAF010008590.1:0-34491 GCA_011037195.1 Triatoma infestans
AAAAAATCATTGGAACCATTTCCGAGAAAACACGGAAAAAATTAGTGAGTCGCATTACCCGTTGACCGGTTTGGACTGAAACTTTCCATTTTTCGTTTGTGAGATATTTGAAAGATATACAAGATACGAATGGCAAAATTTTGATTAGAAATATCTCTTTAAAAAAAAAATGAATATTATAATGTAGCTGGAGAAGCTCTGCCCGCTGGATAAAGAGTTAATTTTCGTTTTCAAAAGATTATGATCATTGTAGATCAGTAGTTGTTCGGCGAGACTGAGAGTCAGACAACTCCGAAGCCAATCTCCAATCCGACGGCTAAAACTTCTCAGTACTTTATAATGAAACTGCTCTAAACGGCTCCATCTAAATCTCCAATTCTTTAGCCACATCCTGCCTGTTCTTCAATTTTAATTAAATTTAAAAAGTATAAAAAAACATATAAAGATTTTAAAACTCTGTTTTTATTTTCTATTAATAAAAAGAAGAAGAAGATTGGCAAGTTGTATCATTAAATTATTATTAAGAATTTTATTACAAAGATAAAGCAAAAGTATATAATTATTTTCTTACGCCATAAGGTAAAGTGATAATAAAGATGTAATTTAATTAATTAATTCGTAATTCAATTAATATGAGGCGTTATTTTGTATTTATTATGCTGTAATCCATTAAAAACAAAATAAATATAAAGATGACTATGATAACGACTATGCCTCAAGAAATATGAACTTTTTTCACTAATGTGAGGACCAGTTTGGCCAACCAGCGTCGAAATAAACTTTCGAGATCAAAACTCCTACCTCATTTATCTTTTCATTAAACTGTACCTTCTATTTGTGTTCAAATTCAATACACTTAAATACCTTGATGAAACCCTAATTTTTGTCTACTCATTTTTTATTGTTGTTTGCTGCTTTTATTGCTCAAACTTTCTTTTATTGCTGCAAGAAAAAGTATCAATTTTTGAGTTTTTTTTTATTCCATTAAAAATAATGATCACTCTCTGAGCGATACTTTCTTCAATTAAAAATAATGATTAATTCTTGATCGAAAAAATTTCACTCAAAAAATAAAAATCAGACTAAATTAAAATAAAATATGCTTGTTTCTCACTATTTGCTAAGTTGTTCACGAAAATGTAAATAATGGAATATTCTTAGTGAATTAGCTTGGATTGTGCATGCCGTTCCTGCAACACAGGTTACTGTTGAAAGAGCCTTTTCAGCTCTGAAGTACATCCTCAGTGATTTGCGCTCCAGGCTGACAGCAGATCACATGCAAAAGCTACTAATTTTGAAGCTAAACTCTTCCTGTTCAAAGTAGTGTGCATCAAAATTTATTTTTGATTGAGGTTTTTATCAGAAGAATTTTTTTTTTTTATAATAAAAGCTAAAAGGTTTCATTTTTATTTACTATTATTAGATATTTTAATTCTTTCTGTTTTTTTCTTGTTTCTTTACATTGTATATTTCCAAAATAAATTATCTTTCTATAAGCAGTCGTTAATGATTTCCAACATTTCTATTGAAAAAAAAAGTAAATTTTGTCAACCAAAATTTCTATTTCTGATTTTAAAAAATATTGCTCACAAATGATCATTATTATTGATCGAAAAGATTTTGCTCAGAAATATTGATCAAGTTATGATTTTTTAAGCTGTTGATCACAAATAAAAATCACTCTTGACAAAAATCATAAAATGATTTTTAAAATTGCCAGATAAAAATTTTGATCAGATTTGATTTTTATTAGTTTATTTTTAATTATCGATTTCAAACCCTGATATATATAAGTTATAATACTAATTGCTTTTAGTTACTTTTTAAAAAACAATTTATTTTATTTATTACAACAATTACTAATTACACTTTTGACTTATTAATTATTATTAATTAGCATGTAAACAAATCTATAATATTTAATCAGTCACTGAAACTCTAGAATTAAATCTGAGTGCAAATAGCGGGTTAATAATTTATATTCATTAAATCACTTGACTACCCGGCAGAGTGACGAACTGGTTAGAAACACTGTAGAAGAAGAACTGTCGTCCTCTGGCTGTGGGTCCATTATATATCTTCATTAGGTGCTTTGATTAGCAGGGCCTTATCTATTGTTGATTCAGTGGTTTTTGCTCATATAACTCCTCCACCCCTAAATGGAACTTCCGTGGGAAGTGAAGCATTTTGGGTGACTGGTACCGTTGGTTTCCAGTGGAGGTACGCTTTTATGCCAAGGTAGATGGCTGTGACACCAATAAGTAGGAGGGTCCAGGTGTTTACTTTATATGTTATAAAAGACACCTCCGTGTTTCCTGTCGATGGGTTGTACTGTAATTTTGCCGGTTCGAGGCTTTTCAGGTTGATGGAAAACGTTGATCTTTTTATCGCTGGGTCTGGTTCCATTTCCTGTAGTAGTTTTGGATGTCCAAAGGATGTGGATTCGTGAGCGAGTTGTTTACCTTGGTATAAACTACTTGGCTGTCCCCAATTTTGATTAAATATATCCCTTTATAAGTTTTGACTTCCGTGGATTCTTATCCTCGTATGCGGAGGGTTTCTTCATTGGGGAAAACTGCTAGATATTGATTTGCTCCTTCCAGCCATTGTAGTTGATTGGTGTTTATATTCAGTTTTGTGTATTCGCATAACGAAGTGGTCTCCTTTGTTAGGACTTCTTTTTCACAACCTAATTGGTGGTGTGATAAATAGTTGTTGTTGCATATATAGTCTTGCACTGAAATTCTTGGACCTATTTGCTGTTACCCTTGCACTTCTGAGTTATTTGCTACTAACAAATATTTAACATTTGGTATAATGGTTACATATTCTTCGTTTAACCTAGATGGTATAGGGTATAAGTAATATAAATTAAATTTTCCTAATTGTACCAATGGTAATTTAAATATATAAATTATTTCATTATTCTTACTGATTTTACAATCTAAGTTTATTATTTTTTCTATCTCGTACATATTTTCGGGTGTTATTTTTATTGGTAATTGATCATTGTAATGTTCTACAACCTTTAACAATTCTAAATATAATTCATTAGTAGAAATTTTGCTAGGATGCATTGTTTTCAGTTTACAAAATATTAAAGAGTTTTCTACACTTCTAATTGTATTAAGCAAGATGGTATACACTATTCTTATCTGTTCTAATATACTTACTATATGATTAATTTCTTGGAACTCCGTTAGTTCCTGATTCATTATTATTAGTTTATCTTTTAATTCATTATTATTTTGCTCTATAACGCTAACAGCTTCGTTGAATTTATTGATTAGATTACTGCTGCCATGTACTGCAGTTTTAATTGCGTTTGCAGGTCGTCCTGCTTATTTTTTATTTCATTAAAGATCTTATCATATTTTTCACCGTCATTGACATCTAAATTGCCAGTTATGCTCTTTAGGATCGTTCCTAGAGCGTTTATAATGCCTCTTTTAGTTCTATTTGTACTGCTCCTAATATTAACCATTTCTAATTGGTCTTTTATTATTTCTTTTGTATAGTTTATAAATTTACAGAAATTATTTATTGATCTAATTTTGTTAACATGATCTATTATATCTACTTATATTACTTTCATTTATTTCTTCAAGTATGTCATTGTAGTAATTGTCAGTAGAGTGTAATTGTTCTAGCAGTGGATATAACTGATAGTAGTGTATCAAAGTGTGTGTTGTAGTCTGGAGTCTAGCTGTTCCCATGTTTACTGGTACTATGCCTGGATTGTGTGTTATGTTCTTGATCTCAAGTCCTTGAGTTAGGATTGTGAGGGATCTGGAACAGTTTCGTTGCTTTTATTAGGTTTTATTTTTCTGGGGCGTTTAATATTGGATATGTGTACTTTACTTTGTGTGTTATAATGTCTGAGTGTTATAGTCGCTGTTTTCAATTTGTTATTTATTGTTTCAATAGTTTCTTTCTTATACCTGTCTTTAGTTTTGCTCATTTTTTGTTTGTTCTTTAGTATACTTCCTTTGGGATGTCAGGGGGTGTTTCCTGATTATTATTTCTATTTTCTAGTATCTTACTTTTAGTCAGTTCACTTTGATTTCTGATTTGTTCGTATAGTAGTTTAGTTTTCTGTCTGTGGTTGATGATGTAATTGTTAATGAGTTGTTTCTCTAGGTTCATTTCGAAAAAGGTTGTGTATGTATGTGTCCGTGTATTGTTTCGAAAGGAGTGAGTTTTGTTACTGAATGTATGCTGTTGTTGTAAGCTAATACGGCATAATTTACTTTTGTTTCTAAGTTGTCCTTTTGAAATTCTTCTCTGTCTTTTAGTATTCTTATATGTTCGATTAAGGTGGAATGAAATCTTTCGGCAATCGCGTTGGATTCCGGATGTTGTGAGCTAATTAGGTGTAAGTTTATCTTATGTAAGTCCAGTAGTTCTTTTATTATGGAATTGTTGAATTCTAGTCCATTGTCTGAGATAATTTGTTCAGGTAATCCGTAGTGCGTGAAGTGTTTAATTAGTTTGTCAGCAATTTCTAGTTCTGGTCCAGATTTTAGTTTATAAACTTGTGCAAATTTGGAAAATGGGTTAATTATTGTTAGGAATTTGTTTCCGTCCAAGGTTAGGCTGTCTATGTGCAATATTTCAAAGGGTCTGGTTGGAGTAGGTGTGTGGTTAAATTTAGGTTTGATTGGTACTCTCTCGTATTTGGTTCGTAAGCAAATGTCACACTGGTTTGTGTATTGTTGGATTGTTTCCTTCATGTTTGGCCAGTACGTCCTTCTAATTTTATTGTAAGTCTCATCTATTCCTCGGTGATTCGTCTTCCCTATGTGGTAGTTTTCTATTGTTTCCTCGATTTCGTCTTTGTCCTCTATGTCTATTAATTTTTGTGTGAATTTTACAAACATAATTTCTGAGTCCTTAAAATGATTCATTACGGTGGCTGTGAATGGAGTGTAGAAGTCGTTTTCAAAGTACAGTCCGTATTTTGTTCCTGGTTGCACATATTCTTTTATGAATTCTATTATGTCCTTCTCTAAATTGTTTTCTGAAATTTCTGTTAATATTCTTGTTTTTTAATTAAATTACTTTTTTATTTTAGGTTCCCTGGGTTCATATTTCACAAGTGATAGAATTATTTGGTTGTTGCTAAAGTTTATTGGGCCGTCAATTATTGGAATCGTTGGTGTTGTGTTTCCGTAAAAGTTTGAATGTATTGTCATGTCACTTTCTTCGTCTTCTATAATCTGTAAGTCGTTATTTTCTCTGTCTGCTGAGTCTTGGTTTACTATTAGAGATTCATTGTCACTATCGTTTGGCTCTATTAATTGTGTTTCTTCTTCTATTGCGTTTTTATGAATTGCTGTTTTGTTTTTGCAGTATTTTGTAATTAAGTCTTTAATAAATTTGTCGGCGTCTTCATCTGGTATGTTTCTTGTTTTTTCTATGAGCTCTTCTATCATTTCTCCTGCGTCCTTTTCTGTTCTGGTTTTCTTTCATATTTAATTCGATTCTGGATAGGGCGTCAGCTACTTTGTTTTCCCTAATTATTTATAATTATTTAATCATTTTTATTTATAATTCACGTAGTTAATTATGTAATATTCTATTTTCTTTCTATAATTTACATAGTTAATTATTAAATATTTTATTTTCTTTCGATAGTTTACGTAGTTAATTATTTAATACTTTATTTTCTTTCGATAATTTACGTAGTTAATTATTTTATACTTTCGTGTTCACCTTGTATCGTTCGTATGCAGCGAACGGGTAGTTTCCGGTATTTTATAATTTATTTATTTATTATATATTTTTTGTTTAATTATTTTATTATTATTTATTTATTTTCATACTTTAAGGATTTTATAAATTTTTCCTACCTATCTTGGTTAGGATTTTTATTATTTTTATAATTTATTTAATTAATTAATTTTCCTAGTTTCCTTTTAGTTACGTGTTTTTCTTATTCCGGTTTTTATTATTCCTTGAGAATGCCAATTTTATTCTTTTTTTTTTTATCCAGTTCTAGTCTCTTGATGTTGAGGGCCCCCCTGGATCGAAGTGTATGTTTGTTCTAATTTGTTCTACGCTGATTTCCTCGTGGGTTTTATTTTTGAAATTTGGTTTTTTATTTACTATAAAATTATTTAGGTTTACAACTTCTACGGGTCCCCTAATATTGATTTCTAGTTCTTTATTAGTTTCATTGATAATACTACAATATGCAGTGGATTTATTTACTTTAATTATCCCTTCTTGGATTGCGGCTTCACCAATATTTTGAGGAAGAACCGCTTCTCCGTTTTCCAGGTTTTTTATTTTTAAATTAATTATTTTGTTCTCTAAAGGCTTTAGCCTAAATGTTTTAATTATATTGCAATTTGCATTTTTATTTATACTGAGTTCTTTTTCTAAGTGTTCCTGACCTTTATAATAATGAATGGGTAGTTCGTTCCCTTGAGAGTAACATATGTTCTTTTCAAAATCGATTTTTATTTTTAAATTTTTTATAATATCTAAGCCCAGTAATAGGTCAAATCTCATGAAAATCAAACAAGTAAAATTGTAGTTTCATATTGTTTTTATTAGTTAAGCTTGGTAAGTTTAAAATTGTGCTATGTTTTTCCTTTGACGTTCCATGTGTAGTCGTTACTTCGAACGGGGTTTCTAACAGTTTAGTCTTGTAGTAAGTACTCTGTAGCTATATGTTTTTTTATGAATGATTTCGGACTTCCTGTGTCTATAAGTATTTTTTGTCTCGATGTCGGTTCTATGATATACGGTAAGTCGTTGCTTTCATACGTTAGGCTCATTATATAGTACTTTCTTCTGGTGGGCCTCCCTCTAAAAAAGAATTTTGTTCAACTTGTATTTCGTTATTTTGTGTCTCGTCTTTTTGAGTGTTGCTTTGATTATATGTTGGGTAGTTGTGCCGTGTTGTATTTCTGGTAGAAATACTCATAGGAGTAGGTAACGGTTGCTGGGAGTATTGATTATGCGGTAAGTGATTTCTAATTGTTTGTTGTGGGATTTGGTTATTTCTGAGTGGGTTTAATCTTTCCGTGTTTGGGAAAAATCTATTTTGAGGATTGAACCTTGGTTTAAATTGTTGGGGTTGGTAGGATTTAACAAGTTTTGGATTCGTTGTACGGTTAAATTGTTTAGTGGGTTTTTGTACGAATTGTGTTGTGGCTTTATATTGAAAGTCATTTGTCAACATGGAAAGTGCCGTGTTTAAGTACTGAGGATTTTTGGCTTTCATAGTAGATCCTATGGGTTCATGTAGTCCTTTTAATAATGTACGGAGAGCAAGTCCTCTCGCGTATTCACTTAATATGCGCGCTTCTGCGGCTGGTTTCTTATTTTTGAAATAGCTTAACATTAGATATAATATACCTTGTATTTTTTGGTAAAATTGTAATGGTGTGTCTGTTCCTTGTTTTAAGCTAACTAGTTCTGCGTTTAATGTATAATTGTCCCTCGTGTCTGAATATTGTTTACTAATACTTGTCTTAATTGGTCGAATGTCGCGAATTCTGAATTATGTACAATCAGTGCAGCTGGGCCTTTAATTTTTGCTAAGATTGAGGATTGTAAATATCCATTCTGAAAGTCATTGGGGTCTGCGCTTCCAAATCGTGTCACTAATTTTGTTGTTATTTCGAGAAACCGTGCAAGTAGTTCTGGTACTCCATGAAAGTCTGGGATCATATCAATATATTCCTTTTAGTTCCTGTCTAGCCATTTTGTCAAATTAAGGTGTAAAATAAAATCAAAAATATTTCGGATAATCTAGCAGATAGTTTAATATTTAATTAAAGATATGAATAGGTTTTTTCAAATTGGTTAATCTTACTTACATTAGTCAAATTGTGATTTTCATTGGCAGGTAAATTCTATGAGCTGTTGATACAGTAGCGACTTTATATACACACTAAAACCATCTAGAATTGTCCGAACGATTGCGCCAGTTATAATACTAATTGCTTTTAGTTACTTTTAAAAAAACAATTTATTTTATTTATTACAACAATTACTAATTACACTTTTGATTTACTAATTATTATTAATTAGCAAGTAAACAAATCTATAATATTTAATCAGTCACTGAAACTCTAGAATTAAATCTGAGTGCAAATAGCGGGTTAATAATTTATATTCATTAAATCACTTGACTACCCGGCAGAGTGACGAACTGGTTAGAAACACTGTAGAAGAAGAACTGTCGTCCTCTGGCCGTGGGTCCATTATGTATCTTCATTAGGTGCTTTGATTAGCAGGGCCTTATCCATTGTTGATTCAGTGGTTTTCGCTCATATAACTTATATATATATATATATATATATTTGATAAATTAGTGCCCAACATAATATCTAAGATTTTTTCTCGCTTCAGCTTTGCCGGTTTTAAACAAAACGGGTGGTTGTGAGATGATTTTCGTGGAAGTTCTATGAGTCTACTTGTGGCCTAGGTGTATCTTCTTTCTTAGGGAGATTTTTGACTCGTTCAAAATTCAAACTTGAAATTTAGTTTGAGTATTTGTCAGGAAACCGATTCGCAAATTTAGATCCACATCAGTTTAACAATAATTAGTACCCACTCTGTTGAACTGCTCTTAATTTGTTTTTCCTCGCAGCTTCCACAAAGAAGCTCACATGATTTTTCATAGAATTATAAGAATTTGGTGGGTTGATTCGCTCTTATAAATTCTGTGCTTAAGCCAATTGAACATGTTTTTTAGTGCTTTTTCAGGCGTGGCCCACATCTACAATCATGTTCAAAAGTGGATTTACAAAATTTCTATATCAAAGAAATGCGCAGATTTTAATAAGCGTTAGCGGTGCCAGCGCTACAGATTCAGCACTGCCTCTTAGTGCTGGAATTCCCTACCACGAAAAGAAAATAATTAGTGTTGCCTCATGTTTTCAATTCATTAAGTTCTTGAGCTGATAGAATTGGAAAAAGATAAATATTGATCATTTTAAAGAAATTTTATGGTAAATGAGGGGAAGTAAAGTTCTCGAAGAATGCTGTCTGGTTCTAGTTAGTTGGACAAACCAGTACTTTACTGAATTCAAGTTGTGGTATATAAGGTAAACTTGAACGAGTCAAAAATCTCCCTAAGAAAGAAGATAGACCTAGGCCACAGGTAGACTCATGGTACTTCCACGAAAATCATCTCACAACAACATCAATCATCCCACCCTGTGTGGTTTAAAAGCGGCAAAGCTGAAGCGAGAGAAAATCTTAGATATTATGTTGGACACTAATTTATCTAGTTATTCAAGAAACAACGGCAGCATAGTGTTTATACTCCATAGTGCTTATACTCCAAAAAATAAAGATTCTGATCATTTTTCTAATGATTTACAAAGTGAATCCACCACAAGATTCATATTTTATATACGTTTTCTTGGCAGTGAATGCCCTGTAACTGTGGCAGTAATCCTTCTTAGTCTACCTTGATCTCTTTTATCTGTATCGAGAAAATCCAATTGATGGGAAAGTAATAGATATCCCAACCAAGGAAGTGGATCACCCAGTTCTTCAAAGATTTTGGGGTATCGAGCTATTCAACTTTTAGATTTCCGCAACCGTGTCAGGCAAAATACTTAGGTGAGAAGTATCTGTTGGTTGGCTGATCGGCCGAAGGGTATCATAAGAAAACACCAAAAATTTTTTTCTTTCAAGTGTTTTTTATTAGTAACCCGACGTTTCGACAAACATTGTTTGTCTTCTTCAGGGGCTATCTTAGATTGAAAAATTTGTATGTTCTATCATTACATGTTTAATTACTACTGTAATGTAGTACATGTACAGTAGTAATTAAACATAATGATAGAACATACAAATTTTTCAATCTAAGATAGCCCCTGAAGAAGACAAACAATGTTTGTCGAAACGTCGGGTTACTAATAAAAAACACTTGAAAGAAAAAAATTTTTGGTGTTTTCTTATGATACCCTTCGGCCGATCAGCCAACCAACAGATACTTCTCATCAATTCTAACGGCCAACAATTGCTACAATTTGATACAAAATACTTAGGTTGAGACCTCGCCATTGTTTGGTTATAAACCGTCGTTTTGCCTATCTTACTTAGGCTTCTTCAGGGTTGTGTTCATTTGATTGCTAATCAACATTTGTTATTCAAGAATGATTTATTCATTGTTGAATTGGCAACCAAGTCAACAGTACCCTGAAGAAGCCTATTGCCATTTGGCAAAACGACGGTTTATAACCAACCAGTGTCTTCTTCCCAAAGAGAGGAGTTCAGTGTTTTGCAATCCTTACACTGGATACCATCTAACATTCACACAATAAACACTCGATATCGAAAATTTCACACGACTGCAATACTTCCTCTTACTAATAGTAAGAGATAGTAAAAAATGGCAGCATAAATGGCTGTAACTAATAGCGAAGTTAATAGGAAATCAGTTTTGTTGATGGTTTCTGACCGAAACATTCGTATCGTATACGGTGGTAGTATCTACACGGTAATATCAAGTCTGAACTTCCTTGTAACTTTTCATTTTTGAGATAATCTACAAAAAAATATTGTTCGTATTCATGGGACGTCAACATACATATTCTATCCGGTGAAAAACTTAATTTACAAAATTTGATACGGCTAATTCCTTTTACAACGGTAAAAGAAAGTAAAAACTTCTGAAAGAAAAAGATATGACTGACAAAATGGTTTATTTATGTAGATGAGTATATATAAATGCTACATTATTTCTTATTTTACGAAATATCAATTCAATATTAGAAAGTAGAATTCAAAAGTTGCAATAAAATATAACTACTACGCTAAGCTTCATTTTTTATTACACTATAAACATTTATTGCCGCTATTCTCTGCAATATAAAATAGCTAATAGAGATTAATTTTTTTCCTTTCTACGTGTTTTTAAGTCTCATATTTCTTATCTAGTTCTTTTATTGTAGAAAAGATACTAACATAATCATTCCTGGGAGAAGTCAATGTAAAACTTTCTTAATCATATCACAATCATTAACTACATAATCGCAATTTCCAATTAGTTTTGATATTTGATGTGGTTGGTTTCGCAGAGCTGGAAAGCATCAGAAATATTTTCCGTGATAGCCTGCTTTTTCGGGTCATCGACCACTTTCGAGCGTTAGCCCCTCATCAGGATATTATGTCAAAAGCGTGATAAAAGACTTGCCAGAACAAATTTAGAAACATCTAAATATATATACATCCATATATATATATCTCAACTTAGTTTGCTCTATGCAAGTCCATGTTATCACACTGTTTTGACAAAACATCCTGATGATGGCGCACGCCCGAAACCTGTCGATGACACCAAAAGAAGCAGGCTATCACGGAAAATATCTCTGAAGATTTTGATAAAGATAATTTCAATGGAAACAAATACTATCTAAGTAGTTCCCATTGTTCGGAGGGGGTGAAATTTAGAATTATGGATGAAAAAGTGGTTAAATTTTCCGGGTTGCTAGAAACATAATTTTGCCAAGTATGGTAGCAGTAAGATGGTTGCTGATGATTGGAGAATGAAAACATAGAAACTGAAACTGTATTCATTATTATATGTTACGATTTACATAGTGAGGAGAGAGTAGTGTGAGTGATGCTTATTGATAGCGTGATCAAATGGAAGAATTGGCTGTAGTGAGTCCTTGAAGAGTGATGTGATTAATTAGAACTCTCTTTCTTGTTATAACGGTGGATTAGCTAACATGGTGAACCCTTCAAAGTTGATCTTAAGACTGCTTACTCTTCAAAATTGATCTGGCAGTTTCTCTTAATGACCTCAGATTTCGGCTATTTATTCTAGCACTTGGTGGGAGATAGATACAATTTATAGATAGAAGTTTGGCTGTCCAAGTTGAACTTTATTCGCCAATACGCTGCAGAACAGGCGTGATAGAGGAGATAATGCGTAGTTGAGGTGCAAGATGGTAGAGTTTGCTGTGGCTGATATTGAAGCTATTTAGACCATATTTTGAGTGGCGAATTCGCTAGCATGATTCCATTACATCATATACGATATAGCTTCCTCATTTCATGAAGACACAGAGTAATCAAAGGTCAACACTTTGGTCAAAGGAAGTGGACTATCTAACTGACTGTACCGCCTTGGTTATGTAGGTCATACGGCAGCGGTTATATCATTGTTGACCAAATTTGAACTGTTAGCACAACTACAAGTATTGCTTGCTTGAAAGCGATTCGGTTCGTTGCTTATACAATGAAAACGATATTATAGTCAATTTTATAATTTAATTCATTCCCGAAAGAAGAATTATTGCTAAAGGGTCAAATTTGTAAAATTAAGGTAAAACCGGAAATATTGTTCGTGGTAATCGCATCAAGAAAAAGCGTTTTCAGCGTATGATCTGCGTGTAGTTATTTGTAAACAAAATATCCCAAAAATCGAAAACAAAGAGGCAGTAACCTGGAGCTCACTAGAGAATCCGTAACGAGTTGAGTTGAGAATCCGTAACGAGTTTTTCAGCTTGTACGATTTTCTCGTAAATATCTTTATCAACTGTTGGCACATACACTAAACATACATCGCTGGAATTCCAAGTTTGAAGAAAATCAGTTAATCAGAAGTGTGAAGTTATTGTATGGATTTCTGGATTTTTCTGGGTTTCAGAATTTTCTCCAAAACTGCTTCATAGATTTTTCTTTGACTGGATTGAATCTGTGGCAATGTGACGTTTTCAAGTGTTTTTGGATATTGATCGACGTCAGACTATTCGCATACAAGTATATGTTTAGATCTAAAATATACTCTCCCCCCCACCACCATTACTGCGGTATTTATGTGTGACCTTAAGAGCAACTAAATTCGGGAGTAAAAATTCCAAAATTTACCAATTTCATACCTGTGTCAGGTGCAGTATTGCACTGTAACTGTATTGTTGGTGATTGGTCGGAGCGCTGTCTGGCAGGTGATCTACTGTGCAGTTTTACTCGAATAGCTCCTACGTGCTAAAAGCCACGAAACATAATACTGGCTCCCCCGATCAGTTAAATATATATCGTTTAAGGCCCTAGATGTCGGCGATGTAATCTAGTTCACTAAACTAGTCGTTAGTAAAAATTACAAGTATGAAAAAAATTCGTCAATATAATATTCTAATATTGACAGTTATAATTGGAGGTATTTAGTTGATCATATAATTAGTTGATTTCTCTATTACATTCAATTCCCCTCTCTTATAGCGGAAGAGAAAGTAAAAGAAAAACTATGTCAGTCTTAAACAAAAACTCAAGGATTTTGTTGATTTTTCAAACAAGTATTTCAATCTATTTTGAATGTAAACTTTGTTTGCTGATATCGATGAACATTTATTTGGTTGCTAATATCGATATACCATTTGACCAACTTATTCAAAAACAAACAATTGTCGAAACATAACCCTTTTAGTTGATTGATATATTACTATATTCAGGGATTCAAGCTTCCGAAATTATTTACTTTAGTGACCCGTCCGCCCTTTTTGGTGAGGTTAGTTATTGCGTGAATAGCGTGGGGAAGTGCTTGTTAAGTTTATTTAGTAGTTTCATTATTAATTGGATTAGTGCAAATATTGATACCAATATTGGTGAGATATCACGACAATTTCCTGCTGCACGGACCCCCCCTCAAGTGACTGTTTGAGGTTCTAAGTTGGAGATTTGCATTAAATTCACTTCATGTTTGCAATTAAATCAATAATAATGATTAAATTATATATAACTTCATGGATTAATCCAAAAAAGAAAAGCCCTTTGGATTTGTACCATGCCTGGAAAAGTTTGATTGATTCATGTGATTCCGGTGAATTCTCAAATTTGACATGTCAAAAAGTTTATGCAAAAAATGGAGAAAAAATAATCTGGCGTGGAAAATTCACATCAAATCCTATCACTGCGATTATTACTACTTTAATTGAGATCTTTTTTTGAAAAATGAATTTTTTCATTAACTCAGTTCATCGTATGAAGCATTGCACAGATGGTAACTAATACAAGGAACATTCCATAAGTAAAAGTCAAAGTCAAAGAACCTGGATCAAAGAATGACATATTTAATGACATATTTTCAGCATCCCCATAACAGTTTAAAACAGCTGTTTGACCCCTGTTTCAGAATGTATATCCACCATTGCTTATTGCTTATTAACCCCAGAAATCTGCACTTTGAAATAAGAGCTTTCAGTGATAAGACTTTTGGGTCTTGAGGATGAAACCATGTGAAATTTAAACCCTAATCCTTAATTATTACCGCGTCAGTTGTGAAAATTTTACGAACTTCTACAAGGTGAGAGATCAATTCAAAAGATATCGAATAAGTGTATTTGATTGCAACCGTACGGGATGACCAATCGACATTTCAACGCTATCATTTGAATCTCACACTGATGTTCGTATTCAAATAGGCAAACAAGCTATGATACAAGAAAGAAACCTGTAATCTAGAAAAAGAAATTGAAGAGGTTTGCAGAAGGAAGGAGTACTCTTACTCCAGGACAATGTTCGCCAGCATACTGCTGGAATCAAAGCTGTAAACTCTTGAGAAATTAGGTTCTGCCAAATGCGCCTGATTGCTCGGATCTTTCACCATTAGATTACTTTTTGTCTGGTCTCCCCATGGAGTCTTGAACACATTTCAAGATAATAAATTTGTTATAGTTCATTAAAAAAAACTACTCTTAAAGCACAGAAACAAATGTGTAAACATATTAGGAGGCATTATGTAGAAAAATAGATCAATTAAGATATTCATTCAAATAGTAAACTTAAAGTGTAAACTACGTATCTCTACTTATTGAATGATTCTCCTACTTGTTGATTTATATGACTAACTGAATGTCATCACATGTATGGCAGCGCCTTCTGTCACCCTACAACAGAATTCGTAAGCAGTTTAAATATGAAGAGGCGCTTTAAAGGATAGCTGAACGTTGCAGTCCTCTGCTGGAAAAATGTTCCAAACATCAGATGATCCTATTTAAGACTTTAGGCTTATCTTTAACATGTCATTTCAGTTCATTGTAACACCATGTGAATGTCGTGTGATCGGTTCATATCAGATTTTTTATTGATAAAAAAACTCTAAAAAATAAACCAAAAATGCTTTAATAAATTTATTCCAGATGGTTTTCTAATTCCAAATGATTATTAATTTAGTTAGAAGAGAGAAAGAGAACAAACATTGAAACTTGTTAGGGCAAACCTCGCTGGCCTATTATCAAGGTTTTAGCGCAGGTTGCTATAACAACACTTAACCCCATTCTACTAACATCCTTACATGTGGCTTTGTATTAATATCTGTAGGAGCAGGGAAATGGCAAACTGCTCTACTGAAATAATGGTTCAGATCTGGTAGAAGGTATTTACTGTATGTAACATCTGCTTATTCAGGAAACAGACACAAACTTTGTTTTGCTCGCCTAGAGAGCACACAATAACACTTGTGTTGTTTATAGAAAATTACATGAACAAGCAAATTTTTATTTCCATGTTATATTTGTTGCCTATTTTCTTTTATACTCGCTTACTGCTGTTTCGAGGAAGTATTGCGAAGAAGGAGCGTTTCAAAATTGTGTTTTCCCTCTGTTGTATGTGCTTTGAGATCCCCTCAATATGAACAATAATTCCTCTTACTAGAAGATGATCTGATTTTCTTTGCGAAAGGTTTGTCCTATGTCTGTTTGTCTATGTGATTCTGGGCTAAATATCTTAACAAGTAAAATTGACATGATATTTCTCGTGCTTTTCGTTTTACAGTAATTACAACCGCAGGAATAACATTTTTATTTGAAATTTTCTATCAGTTTCTAGAATATTTATAAAAAGTTGTGGGAAAGCAGTGATGTGAGCTTTCCTTTCCAATTTCACTACAATTACACAGTTCTATCTCAAATAGTATTGCTGTAATTATAAACATTAGGAAAATGTCTCCGATTTTATCCTTCGTAGCATGCTTATTTTTGTTGTTCCCTTTTCGGTTTTGGATTATCATCCGACACAGAAAGGCTATCAAATTCGTGCAGTGAGTACACTTAAATTTATGCTTCTACCAAGCACCACATTCGTTGATTGTATGCGGGAGATTATAAGGTTAAATTATACTAAATTATAACCTCCCGCATACAACAACAAATGATCTCACACTCAAAGATTTTCGGCAAACAATGATATACCTACTAATTGCACACACACATAAATGCCTGTGAAGAGGTTGAACAAGGTTGAAGTGAAAATTTTTTCAGGAAATTAAGTTCAAAGTTATCTGGATGAAAGTTAAGTTTCCTATTGGAGCTCCTTTTCGGCACAATATACGTTGTGCCAGTTATGCAAGATTCAGATTCATTCAGTGGGTTGCAGAAATTCCGAGTTTTAAGAAAATCTGTAAGCTGGGAATGCTTTGTTCCAGCTTTTCGGGATTTTCTCCAGCATATCTTTAAACTTTGAATGCTAAAATTTTTATTTAAAGCTTTTTCCAAGAAAAATTGATTTTTGTGAAGTTCTGGAGATCCGAGTTTATTTCTAAAATTTGAGTTTGTAGCGGATTGATGGTGGCACTTCTGAGGATGCAAAGCCACAATCACGTAGTACTAAATAATTGATGAACACTAGTGATGGAACTGTTCTAGCGGATTCCCTGGAACGAATCTAGTGGTGGAACTAGTTGATTTGAATCCCTGTTTTTAAATAAGTAACATACCATAAAATTAATTGAAAATTTTGAATCTTTACAATTGAATTAATGGTGACTTAGATATTATACTCAAATCAAATATTTAACTGAGCTGTGAGACCTTGTTGAAAGAACCGCTGGAAGGTTCTAATTTTATAATCTCAAACCATAATATAACAAACCTGGTAGTGGGAATGAATTCCTGATAGCGTGTTTAGTACGCTGCCAATAACTCCATAATTGAATAATCAGTATACACTAATACTGTCACTTATTTCCATAGCATAAAGCATAAATCATTATAATTTCATAAAAAATCATCATCAACATAATCATATTTTTTTAATGTACGTCATCAAGATATGTTCTAGCTGTTTCAATATAGGCAGCAGTGAATTTGGAATGAATTTCTGAACCCGCTACCGGGGTTGATTTAAATTATTTCGTTCCGGTGTAAACGAAGAAATCAAAGCACTGAATATAGCCAAGAAACGCTTGGAAGATAAGCTAAGGTTTTGCGGATTCGTTCCAAAGTCAGTTCTGCCTGACACCAATAAATCCGAAAGCATAGTCGTTTTGCTGAGTTGTATATCTTACAGTATCCTACGGATATCTTGTAGCGGAATGTCTGGCTAGCTCCGATGGCATCACCATCAAACATTCTGTCTGCAGTTGGGGGATGAGATGACGAGCCACTTTATGTTGACGTTTCTATGTGACAGCTGATTGTAACGACATTATCTAGCTCTTGGCCATGTAGTGTTTTAACTCAGTATATTATCTCCATTGTGCAGTTTTCTATTTGCCTTTATAACTAGAAGGTCTTTTGAATTTTACTGTAAATAACTTTCACTTAAAAGTTGTAGCATTGTAATTTCAGCCTGTTGTACAATTGTTTAATTGTTTTCAATTATTTTTAGCCAAATAATTGGCTAAAAAGCTAGGCACCCAATTACTTTTAGCTTAGAATACAAACAAATGGTTAAAAATTACAAAAATATGATTAATATTGTTTCTACATTTAAGAACCACATTTATCATCTTTTTCTAAGATTCCATTTACTTTAATTCGTAGAAAGCAAAATGACGAGCTAAATGAGAAACTAAAAATAAAAGTGGTAAAAGCGAGACCAGGACGTGTGTGTGTGTGTGTGTGTGTGTGTATGTGTGAGAGAGAGACCTTAATAAGCGAGCCCAGAGAGACGGAACTAATGTTTACTGATGTTTGGCGATTAGAGAATAAGCTTCATTCCACCATTCGCTCTCTATATCCCAGATGAAAAATATTGCCGGCAGTCTATTTTCCAAAATCTATTCGGGTATACTTCCTCACGCCTAATTAATCATTCAATGAAACCCGCTTAATGAGTATAGCTTTTTCTCTTTCCAAATGAAAATGTTGGTGGAAAAATATATACATATTGAAACTTTTATGAATATTTACATCTTCTCTAAAGGAAACAAATAAATAAGATAAATGACAAAACAAATGAGTAAGAAGCTCGAGTAGTATCATAAAGCTGATCATCTAGTCGGACATCTCAACCGTTTTCGATGGATGGAGGGAGGTAGTCTGAAAATATGGTTGGATTAAATTCACTGTAGCCGGATTGGGTAAGTTCAGATATAAATGGAATTTTGAGATCTCTGTGAATTGTTAAATTACCAACATAAAAGAGAGCGTTCGCCGTGAGGTAGAGGATTTTCACGGATTTGTTAAGTTTGGATTTTGTTAAGTTGGATCGTTAGCTTGAGAGTTCGAGTCCGTAAGTCTATATCGATGCAAGAAATGCTACATACATGCGTCGTTTGTTCTGTAGGGTTTTTCTAAGAGTTTGTATAGTTTGTTTAGTCAGAATGTTAGTCTTGCGTAAGGGTTCCAGGTAAGTCCCTTGTCTATATAGTCCAAGATACCGTGCATGGTCTACTGGTAGAGTTGGAGTATTGAACAAAAAGACGGGTGTAAGAGTTTGTCGTTTAAGAGCATAGATAACCTATTTGGATTTGTTGGGAATAATTTTTAGTCACCATTGACAATGAGAGGAGAGCGAGGTACAGGATCAGAGAGAGAATGGCAGTGTCGTCGTCGAAAGTGTAAATTGAGGTCTGAAGCTAGGTCGGCTTTGTATATTGTGGAGGAGAGGGGACCTAAGACACTTCCTTGTGGTTCTGCTGCGTGGACAAGATAGGTAGAGGATTGGGACGTGGATTAATGCAAAAAAATATTTAAGTATGAGGTGATAGCTGCGGGCAGGAACACTCGTGAGCTTCCACAGCAGATTGTCAAAAAAAAATATAAATATTAAATAATTGGAAAAAAAGAAAATTTGTGAAGCTCTCACTCATATTTTGAAAGATGAAAAGTTTAAGAACTTAGAACAAGGAACGATGAATTCTAATGCAAACTTAGAAAGTAATAATTAAGCAATAACAAAAACAAACATTAATGGAATATACTCTCATAATATTTTTAATTACTTTTTTTTAATAAACTGTTTTATTTCTTTGTGTTTGTGTTTTTAAACATTCAGAGAAGAACAATTTTCAAACTAAACTTTCTAGTGTATATAAAATTTTCTTTTTTGTTTATTTACCCTCTTATCGTTTGTTTTTTTTTCAACTTTGTCAAAATTATTCATTGACCCGGCAAAACATTTCTGCATTTTTATCTCATTTTTATACTTTATGAAATTATTATTATTATTTGAAAACTAAAACAATCTGTTGTGAAACAATATTTCTCTTAGTTTCGAATTACAATTCAAATTGATTTATTTCATTTAAACTTGTAATATTTCCTAAACGGGATTAGGGCTTGCATTACTTATTAAGAAAGAAGGTAGATGAAAATATATCTGTTTAGCCTGAATGTGATTTGTACGACAGCACCCTCTGTTCCAGTTTAAATTCAAGTCTAACACACAGCTTCTTTCCAGAGCCATCAAAATACCATTTTTACCACGTTACAAAGGTTTACAGAAAAAGTGAAAGTTATTCTATATGTGCAATAAGCATTCCAATTTAATAGAAGATTGATGTTTTTTTTCAAGGAAGTTCTGAGAAATCTGTGAGTTAGATTTTTTACCTCTAAATAGCCGCCAACAGACTTGCTGGGGACTGACAGAAGGACGGAGCCTTGACGTCCTTAAAGTACCTAACATAAATGCATAGTTTACCAGTCTAGATTTATTTCTAAAACTTTTCAAAGAATTTCAAATTTGGAGAAACTTGGTTAAATGGAATTATAATGATTGCAGTAAGAGAAAGTGGTGTGAGTTTCAAATCTCTTTGTTTATTCTTTTTTACTTTCTCTTACTTCCAATAAGAAGAGAGAAAGTACTGCGATCGTGTCAAATTTTCGAAATTGAGATTTCACCGGAAATACATGTTTTGAAGTTTCCGGATTTCCTTCATAAACCTTGTGCACTTACACAATACCTTCCGGTACATGCATAAATATCTATCACTTTTACTTCAACCATTTTCCCGGGAAATTTGTTGTTTGGGGGATTCTGAGGGAACGCTAAGCATTCTTCTAAAATACTACTTCAGCACAATGTCCATGCAGCATAATATTGTCCATCTATCTAATATCAATTAAGCATTGCAAGAATTCCAAATTTCAATAAAATCGGAAGTTAACCGAAACTACGGCTTTACAGAGTAGTTTTTTCAGTTTTTCAGACATTTCATGGAAATGACTATAACGATTTTACTAAAACTTGGATGCTAACTGCACAGGTATAAAACCTATGACTTCTATTTGTATCATTTTGCTGATGAAAATTAATTTTAGGTAGTTCTGCGGAATTTGTATGGTTAAATTTCAATGTTATATAGGGATAGTTCAGTATTATTGGCGCTCTTTTCCAGACTACAACGTATTACTACTTGCCTGGATAGGTACTTGTCCCCTCTCCCAGCTCTGGGTTTATGGTAAAACAAATGAGTAAAATTTGAAATCCGATAAAAGTAATTTTATATATAATTGTTATTAACTGAAGTCAGAGAAGGTCGTGTGAATGTTTCACGCAAGATTAATGACTAATTCTTTATTTTTTTTTAATTTCTTGATGACGTATTAATTTCTCATTATACTGTGAGTGTCTCTTATAATAAAAAGATATATTATGGATACTTGGCAAGATACCTGATGCAAACCGACAAGATGAAATGATGTTTTTTTACTGTGTAATCATGGAAAAACACATTTGATTGATGGGTATTAATGCAACATGTAAAAATATTTTTGCATATTTCACGCTTGTGTGCGTACACATATTTTTCTGAGCAGAGGACTTGTGACAAAGTGACGTCACTAAGAATATGGCTAACGGCATCCTACCATCGTCTATCTACCGCTACCACGTCCGTCTGTCTCTCCATTTATTACCAGAGCGCACTCTGCCTAAAAGTGCTATTTACTGGTAACTTTGCTTATATGCTACTGTCTATATGTAGATGTGTTGTGTGGGTGTTTTTTCCGTTCTCGCTTTCATTTCTCATATGTCCTCCATACGTGTATAAATGTTGTACTTCATTTTTATGGCGTCTACCTCTTCACATAGCTGTCATGTCAATTTTACTTAAATTAAAATCCATGTATGTGTATTAAAGATCTTTTTAGACAATATTCAATGTTTTATCAGATACATGTTTTCCAAGATGGCCGCTAACATGGGCTTAAACAAATTACATTATACGTACACAATCCATTAGCAAGTTTTAAGCAGTAAGTATGCTTATAACTTGAAACTGGAACTAAACACAAGGGCCGACCTTAATCCCTTTCACCATGTTAATTTGAGGAAGTCTAGGAAATTGTCAATAGGGAGCCAGATTTTACTTCCTCAAATTGCTGTAAAAGGCAGATTGCGTCATATCCAATTTCTGAAACTAGATAAATGAATAAATTTCCAAAAACGAATAATCTCAGACTATGAAGCTCAAGCTGTGAAATGTAGTTGGTGATGTGTGATGCTGTAGTGGCTTGCGGCGTGAGCTGTTTAGTAAAGGGCTTGTGTGTGTGTTCAAAGAGAAGAGAAGTAATAAGAAATAATTAAGCAGACACTGGTAGATTAAATTAAATGTTTTATCTTTAAAGAAATTTAAATACTTTTTAATAACACAGTAATATGCTCATTAATATAGTGAAACTAGCTATGTTTAACTATGACTGGCACTGATGCTAAGAGAGCGATTCCTGAATCAAGTGTTCTAGTTCAATGTCTAATTCAGACTGTTCTGGTTGAGTGCAGAATTTAGACTGTTCAAAGAATGCCCTGCTCTAGTGGAGGTTTTCTCTTACAAAACACTTGGCCTAACGGATTCTTGTGCCTTTGTCTCTTTAATAGCAATGACCTTAAATTATAGTACCTCACTCTTTTCACTGCACTAAGATACACTTAAAATATTGACAGCATTCTATTTTCCAAACTATAAAATATTCTAAACTATTTTTCAAAATATTATTTTTGCATTTCTCTCTTCCGCTACACTTGATATTCCGTTTTGGTTTCACCAAGCTGAACGGACAAGAAAATTTCGGTCAAACTCTAAGTCAAACAGTAGGCTTACCACTTGTGTTTGAAACACTTCGCTGGATACATGCTTTCCAGGGGTGGGGTTTGCTGGAGACCTTATACTTCTCCCTAAACTTTTAAAATATCGCACAATTTTAAGCTATATAAAACAGAAGAGAATTAAATGTGTTTTATTTATATATTTGTTATCAGGGAGCAAAGCCCTATACAAAGGGAATGGGCCTATTTACAAATTATAAAAAAAAATACAAAAATGTCGTCTTCAATAAAGAAAAAAATAACCACATAATTTAACTTTTTATAAACAACAAATAAAACATCAGAGATATTTTCCGTGATAGCCTGCTTCTTTCTGTGGTTCAGTAAACACACTCAATTACTTATAAAAAGTTGAAAATGTGGCTGGGTCCGCAATGCTGGATAACACCCATTATTTTATCCGTCGTAGCATGCATATTAGATTTATTCCTGACCGGTTTCGGATATTCATCCATCGTCAGAGCAAATTCACCAAGTTTTTATTAGAAACCGGTCAGGAATAAATCTAATATGCATGCTACGACGGATAAAATAATGGAACTTACAAAAAGAGTGTAATAACATAGATTTGCCCTGTGCAAATCTTTGTTGTCACACTGTTCGACAAAAAGCATCCTGAAGATGGGCGAACGCCCGATATCGGTCGATGACCACCAAAAGAAGCAGGGTATCACGAAAAATTTCTGATGCTTTCCAGATCTGCGAAACCTATCACTTTTACATTCCAAAGAATATGTGAAGGGAAGGGGCCTGGTAGAACAATATATATCTAGACATATACAAATTTATCAAAGCCAACAAAATCACAATATAAACAAACAAACAAAACAAAAAAATTGTACAATAACTACATCCACAATATATTCTAACATCCATTACTGAAAATATTCATCATTTTGAAGATAAATGTCATAATAAAGTATTTATTTTATATTTATATTCTAACACAAAGACTGGCTTATTTGCTCGGTTCAAGAAGGCGAAAAGCAAAAAAAGAATGAGTGGTTGGTAGCTCTACTAGATACAGAATATTTAAAGAAGATAATAATTGGTATGAAAATACTCAGACGAGTTCTTTTATAGCAATTGTCACCGTTTGGTTGGATAATTTTTCTCGAAATTTGAAATTTTGTCTAAATGTTTAGTTCCTTGAACTGCCACCAGTTGGAGAACAGAAACTTTGTACTGATGTATTGTTGTGAATTTTGTGTGTCTAATATAGGCAATCTGTATGCTATTTCTGATAAGATATTGACAAATTACTTATAAAATTATATGTACATACATAATTTTTTCCTTTGTGTTAATGATGGAGGCCTTCAAAAATTAAATTATACAAAATTTAGGCTTAAGGTACAGATAGAAAATTCTGAGTATTTTTTTTCTTTCTTTCATTGTTTCTCCTCTTACAACAGTAACTGTTATTATTGTCTGAGTAATATAATTTTGCATTACTAATCAACTGTTCTTACAATTGGACAGGAAATATAAAAAAAAAAAAGAAATAAAAGTAAATAAATAACTTAACAATAGAAACAACTAATAAGAAATGTTGTAATTAAGATTTGTTTGTTTTTATTCATATTATAAAGAGATAAGTCTATTTATTTTCTGATAAGCGATTGTCATTTTATTGTTTTTAATAATAAATGCTAAGTAGATTTCTCTGCCGAGGCAGATTTGGTTTCCATTTTACTAATTCTAATTAAATTTTAAAAGTTTAATTTAATATAAAAAGTTTAATTGCATTATGAAAGATTCTTCTCGACCGTTCTTAAATGATGGATAAGAATTGTAGGAATCTCACAATCCTTATCCATCATTTAATTGCATTATCTATTGAATTTGAATACTGCGTAATGTTCATTTATATACATCTTTGTCTTCATTATTATGGACTAAAAATGTATATTTTTGTAATAATTTTATGAATTAACTTGTAATCTTTGTATAAGCATTATTGCCTTGAGAACCAATCAAATAATACATAAATATACTATTTAGAATCAAATAATAAATATACTATTTTTGAGATAATCGAGAAAGGTCGGATATTTGAGATAATTCTGTTAATGTCGGTTTTCTGGTACACGGAATATTTCTTAGAATTGTTGTTTGTTTACCATATCTAATTATGTTTTCGGATATTGATGAGGTTTTGGGTCAGCAAGTGTTAGTAAAACAACAATCTTCTTATTTGTCCCTAAACGTTTCGGAAAGTTATGTTATTGTAATGACATGGCAAGGTCATAGCAATGTCAAACCTTCACAACACAAGAAAGAATAATTTATAACGAGTGGCCTAGCCGGCTGCTGTCTTTAAGACAAGGCCGCGGCTAAATAAACAAAACCAAGGGTCAATACTTTACATCAAAGCAAGCATCGATAAAATTGGCCACTGACCTAAATCGCTGGTCACCGATCTAACCAAGGTCGCACACTAGGACAGATGTCTTGGTGTGAGTGTTGCTAACACTATTATATAAACTTCGCCCCATTGGAAGAGGGGAGGATTATACTTCAGTACGTCTTCAAGATTATTATACGAGCAGAAGTTCCGCGTCCCTATACAGGTTTTATTTATACTTATTTCCTTAGTTGTGCATCTTAGTTCATTTATTTTAATCATTCTAAATGATTAGTTATTTATCTCCTATTTATTTCTAAGTATTTCTTGTTATAGTTACCATTACTCACGTTTAAATTATTGTACAAATACGGTCTATTTTTATAAATTCAGTGTTAATAATTCGAGCACTAACTTCCGAAAATCTCTAAACTAACTTCCGCCCTCTTCAAGACATCTACTACATACCATAGGAATCACAATAAACGATTCCACTACATTATTGATTCTTTCACAGCCTGCTAAGAAATAGAAAAATGAAAATGAAAATCATATATTAAATGCTATTGAAAGCCCAATCAATTTAAATACAGATACAGAAGAACGCAACTCGACATACATTTATAATTCCTAATATAATTTTCTATATATAATATGCAATAACTCGTATAATGAAAAGAGAACCTTTCTCCTCCAGCTAACATTTTTTCAAAATAATCTAAAGTTAATTAAAAATTGGTTTAATGTAATTTGTTTTCTTCCACATACTGAATGTAAGACAAAGTTTCAGTTTTTGGTTAAGATATTTTTTAAAATTTTATTGTAACAATTACAGATGTCTATTTTTTTATAATAATGTTGCCCTGCTGAAGGTGGGAATCATTGCCGAAACATTTAGGGAAAAATAGAGAACAAATTGTTGTTTCATTAACACTTTTTGCAGAATAGGTTTTTGAGTTTTTTGAATTTTCTCGAAAACGTCTACAACGATTTCCTTTTAACTTGGTATGCTAACTGCGCAGATAGAAATCTCTTACTTTTATTTGAAACATTTTTCAAAAAAATTGATTTTTTTAGATTTTTGTTCGTAATTTCAGTGTGTTCCCTTCAAATGTAATCTGAAACAAACCCTCAACTTTAAACTCTGCAAGTTCTTGTTCTTGAGTAATTTTGTTCTCACATCACCATCTATTCTCATAGGTACAAACTCACAAATATATTACATACACGAGTTACAAGGATCTCGATACATGTATTTCCGGTCGGGACAACTCACTTTCAAAGATTGGACACGATCTAAAGAAACTATTTGTTCTAGAAATGATGAAAGTTGTGTGGTTTAATAAATTAAAGTGGCCATATGAGCTTTACCAAAACTTAGTGGCAATATTACAGTGATTTTATACAAGACACGTAGTAACTGTTTAGTGAAAACTTTAACATGCTTACAAAGTACATAAAACTGATACTTCTGGTCTGAACAATAACTAAAGACATCAAGCCGTACAAAACTGACAACAGATGCTGAATGTATTATATAGTTCAAAAGATTAAATTAGATTGAACATGGAGCGGGTCACGATCTCAGACATTGCAGCCAACTGTTCAAAAGAATGTATATACCAATGTATGGAGTAATTATAAAAGTGATGTGCTAAAAGGAGAGCTAGTTCATGAATCTATGTACATTGTTCCAATCTATTTGAATTTCAGTTATTGGGTTACGATTTTAACAGATTATCTGAGCTTTTGTATGATAATAGTAGTCTTAATTTTTGTTTGATTGGTGATTTTAACAGCCGAACTGGCTGTTTGCAAAAAAATTCTAAAAAATGTTTACAACCTTTCTGTAAAATTGGCAAACTTGGCAGAGACTCTAAAGATAGTTCCTAAAGATTGATTCAAATGGCAAAAACTTCTAGATTTTAATTTAGCTATTCTTAATGGGCGTATGAAAGCTGATTTAGCAGGTGAGCTGACTTTAATTAGTATTAGTACTACTGGCTCTTCTGTAATAGAAAAGATAAGAGAAGTTTTATAAACTTAGATATATGGTGCCTTATGTAAATAACTTTAAAGTTGACACGCAGATATTTTCTGATCATATGCCCATTGTTCTGTCGTGTAATAATAATATAATTAATATGAAAAACAAGAATTAGTTGGCTTCACGACCAATTCAGGGTAAAAATCAATAAACCAGAAAAAATATAACTTTTTTTAATTGTTTTTTAATAATTATAATTAACACGTTCGACGTTTCGACAAACTTTGTTTGTCTTCTTCAGGAACAATACAAAACAAAAATAAATTAAGAGTTATAAACATAAAAAATTATAAAATAAACCACAAACAAAAAACAAAATACATTGGTGAGATTACAGTAGAAATGTTAAGTCTGTAATGAGTAAGTATTAGTGTCAGAGAACAATAGAGTGTTTACAGACTTAACATTTCTCCAGTGACTGTAATCTCACCAATGTATTTTGTTTTTTGTTTGTGGTTTATTTTATAATTTTTTATGTTTATAACTCTTAATTTATTTTTGTTTTGTATTGTTCCCGAAGAAGACAAACAAAGTTTGTCGAAACGTCGAACGTGTTAATTATTATTAAAAAACAATTAAAAAAAGTTATATATTTTTTTTTTTTTTGGTTTATTGATTTTTACCCTGAATTGGTCGTGAAGCCAACTAATTCTTGTTTTTCATATTATAACTAACGGCCAACAAAAAAAAATCTCCTGATAATATAATTAAGCCGTCAAACAGATTAGTTCTTTGCCGAAATTAATATAGAATGGGTATGAAGGGTCAATCGTATCAAATTAAGCTAAATAACCACACACACTCCACTGTACTTGTTACAAACAGCACTCATGCTAAAATAGATTTTTATGTTAAACTCATAATGAAGGCAGCAAATTTTAACCCCAAACCTAAATTTAAAATGGAATTTGAAAAGAAATAATACGATAAAGAAAGTTATAATTTGCGCATATTATCCTTCAAAAATTTCTTAGAAAATTTAAAAGTCAAATAAACACAGTGATAAATTGTTATATCTACAGCATAATAAACAATATACAAAATTATGTACAGAAAAGAAAATACAATATTACAACAAAGTTATCATTCAAATAAATAACTGTAAAAATAGCCAGGAATTTTGGAGGGGTCATAGACTGATTAAAGGAGTGAATAATGTATGTAATAACGTACAAAAGATTAAGAATGACGAATGGATGATGAGTGGATGAATGGAATGAGTATTTTTATGATTTATATAAGCCGCGTCTGGCTACTGAGAAAATACAATATGCCCAGCCTTTGATCCAAATTTGTGAAATGGATAAACCGTTTACTTTGTCTGAGTTAGAGTTAGTGTTGTGCAAGGCGAAAAATGGTAAGGCTCCGGGGGAGAATGGTATACCTTACGAATATTATAAAAATGCAACCCCGGAATTTCTGAATCTATTATTGAATGTGTTAAACGATATTTACGATTCTGGTTGTATGCCCTCCTCTTTTGGGAAGTCAGTTATTTTTCCACTTTTTAAAAAAGGTAATAGCAATGCTGTCTGTAAGTATAGGGGTATCGCGTTCAATAATGTCACTGGTAAACTACATACTGGATTGTTGTTGAAAAGAATAACTGATTGGGCTCATGACGGGGTTCTTAAAGACTTCCAGGCAGGGGTTTAGACCAAATTCTCCGCTATAGACAATATATTTACAATAGTTAATTTAGTTAAATTGAAACTAAGTGCTAAAAGGCAGAAAGTCTACGCCTTTTTTATAGATTTCTCAGCAGCTTTTGATACGATTGACCGTCACTCTTTTATATTTAAACTTCATAATTTGGGCCTCTCCGCAAAGGTTGTTAAGTCTGTTGAGGAACTATTGTCGAATATTGTGGGGTCAGTCTGGTGCAGGAAAGGGAGAGGGATAAAGTTCGATATGAGTTTGGGAGTTAAGCAGGGTTGCCTTCTCAGCCCGCTCCTGTTCTCACTATATATAAACGATGTTGAGGATTATCTGGATAGAGGTGGGGTGATTGGGTCAAAAAGAATAAAAATACCTGCATATGCGGACGATCTAGTGTTTCTCGCTTCTGAGCCACAATCTCTTCAGAGAATGATGACTTCATTAGATGGATTCTTTGGAATTTGAAAAGTAATATTGGCAAATTCAAGATTATGAATTTTAAGAATGGAGTTCTCTGCTAAAGCAGAGAAATGGTACTTTCAGAATGAAAAAATAGAAACTGTAGATCACTATAAGTATCTGGGTGTAACACTGTCATCCCGACTTTCCTTTCACACACATAAAATAAAAAACTACAAAAGCCAGGCAGGGCCTCAGTACGGTCTGGAAACAAGTCACTGAAAATAGTAATATTAGTTTCCATTCTAAACTTAAAGTATTTAACTCAGTCCATAGCCTGCTATGGAGCTCAGGTCTGGGGTGGAGTGTGCCATGAGGAGATTGAAAAACTGTTTTGGTTGTATATTAAAAAAATGTTTAGACTGCCAATGTTTGTACCTTCCTGCTTTATATACAGAGAGGTCAATTATATGCCCAAATTTATACACACTCTCAAAATGCACCATGATTACATTCTCCGTGTATTTAATATGTCTAATAATAGATTTCCCAAAATTCTCGCCTCACATGTAGTACTAGAAATGCAAGTTGGTATGCAGATTTAAAGAAATTACTGAGTGAATGTATTGCAAGTGGAGTTAAACTTGAGCAATTTGAATGAATGGAGTAATGTTTTCAGCCGAATTCGAGAGACTGTTCGATGCCAGTTTGAAAGTAAATTTAGGGCAGGTATCGAGGAGAATGAGCGTTATCCTGTGTACAGAGAGTTGGAGTTCAACTTAGGGAAGCGCCATTATCTCACTAATATATCTGGTAATATACCTCCAGAGGCGGAACCTCCTGCTAATACTGGAACTCCAGAGGCGGATCATGAAAGCTCAAGGGGGGGGTGATAAATATTGGTAATGCACCTTTTTGTAATGAGGACAGGGATTGTTGTGACTTACTTAATTTGGTGTTAGTTGATGGAACTTATCATTATATCGCTATCTGTCCAAAGTTGTCTAGTGTAAGAGCGAAATGGCTTACCAATAAACAGTTAACGGGTGAGGAAATGATGCGCTATTTAAATGGTAAAGATTGGATAACTCTGTCAAATTTTTGTGCTAAAGCCAAAAGAATTACGGCTTCATGCAAGTTTATTTTCATTTTAATTTATCTCACTGAGGCTGGAATATATTTTGCTTATGTTTTTTGTTAATTACTGTTATCTGCTGAGCTTTTGTATTTTTCTCACTAACATTGTATTTTATTTATTTATATTAGTTTTTATTTTATTTTTTATTAATTTTTGTTTGTATTTTCGAGTTTCACTCAGCTATGTTCAGTTGCCATTGGGAATAATGAAACATCTAGGTTTACTTATATTTTTGAATGTTATTATTCATAACGATTTCCTAAAGGAAAAGTCTTTACTTTGGAAGAATAATTTTTATTTATTTTACATTCTATCGACGACTTCTCTGACGGTCAGTCGGCCAAGATGTAGTCTTTAGTTTATTAAGTTATATTTGTTCTTCCTATTTTCTACACAGATCTGTATCAATAAAGAAATAATAATAATAAAAATAATAATAATACTAATAATAATAATATAAAAGTAATCTTTCCAACAGTCAGCTGACCTTCTTGTCACATTATGTTTGTATAATAGTGTTGTTGGTGATGTAAATGGAAACACTAAGCTTGCTACTTGTACTTTACACAGATTACATTTTGACGATATAGAAGATGAGACTTTATATTTTGACAAGAGAGGAGAAGAGAAATTAGTAAGGATAGAGTGACCAAGCGAAGAGGGATCAGCCGCAGGTAACGTTGGATGATAAGAGACTGGCTAGTTACAGAACTTCTGATTGTTCTAATAGTCAATTAGCTAGTACACTACTAGCTTGCTGAAAACTCTCTGACGTGTAGAGTTGCTTTGGACTGAAAGTAAGTTGAGACAGTCGATTGCTTGTTACAAGCAGGTTGAATCTCTTTGAGAGTTGTGTTGTAATCTCACAGTAAGCTCTTGAATGCTTGATTAGCTGTAACCTTTTGTTTAAAATTCTTCAGGTGTTTAGTTTAGCTTTTCAATGATAATTGTACAATGTTAATATTGCGACTTGTTAAAGCCCTCAGGTTGCCGGCTTTTTATTCCCATTTCACCTAAAGGGGCGCTATTGAAAGCTTTTAGAGGGAAGTCTGGCTGGCACATTGTAACCCACGCATCCGTATCAAGCCCCATGCGTCCGTTGTAGCCCATGCCGTAGTGGGTATGACAAGGGTGTAATGCATAGTTCAAGTACGATATTAACGCTTGCTATGGCAACATTGAGTCCAGCGCTTAAGTGGCGAATTTCCTCAACAAGCGCCATGATTCTATTAAAGTTTCGTAGACCTAAGGGTACTTTCTAAACAATTTCTTATATGTACTGTACCATCTTTCAGAATATACTTGGATCCTATGACTTCATTCTTCGTAGAGGCTTCATTTCATAGAAGTGAGTTACACAAATCAAAGAAGATCTTCATTTTTAATTAAAAAAATTGTGGAGTCCACTGATGTTTTAGTTCAGAACTCTTTATACTTCTTCAGTTAAAGGCAGCTTACTTCAAAGTGAATTTTAAAGAAAAAATTAAACTAATTTCCTAATTACTTTTTTAATAGTTTAAATTTATTGAAAAATTATAAAAGAAAAATGTTTTTAATGACCAAATAAAACTGTAATCATTAACCATTGAATTCTATCTTGAAATTAAAACGCAAAGTTTTTGGTTGAGGGAGAACTTCAGAATTAAGGAAATCATGAAAAAAAAAACATCAAAACGCCCGCTTCATTAACTAACTTAATTAATAATTATTATTTTTTGGTTTTAAAATAATAAACCTATAATTATTTCAACCCCCCATGTTATTCTTCTAAACAACAGTTTACATTTTTTTTACAATGTTTAATTAATATGTAGCTTTTCTTACTTCAAGATCCACAGGCGTAGCAATATTATATTCGTGAGGGCGTAGGGCCACGAGCTATCAACGCTCACATTTCAAGTTTCCCGGTTTTTGTTCAGGTCTTCTTTCCCATCTGCCAATTCTCTTCAATCAAGCTCCCCAACCTCTCCTTTCAACCTCAACGCTCTTTTTTATTCAGGGTCCTCCTCCTTTTTTCTTTCAAGTTTCTCTTTCTCTTTATTCCGGCTCCCTCTCTCTTCATTCATGCTCCTGCCACATTCAAACTATTCTTTTCTTATCCTTCATACTACTCTCTCTCTATGTTCCCTCTTTTAATTCAGCTCCCCAGCATCTTCTTTCAAGTTTACCCTTCTTTATTCAAGAATTCCTTTCTTTCTTCAAGCTCCCCTAACTCTTCAGTCAAGATATCATTTATGCTTCCCTTTCTCTTCTTTCAAGCTCCATTCCCCATGCTGAATGCTCCCTCACACTTTATTCTGGCTCTCTCTTAATTCAAGCATCCGTCCCTCTACATTCAGGCTATCCCTGCCTCATCAATCATGCTTCCCTCTCTCCTCATTGAAGTCCCCGCTTCTTTTCATTCATTCTCACCCTCTCTCATTATTCAAACTTCCCTCTTCGTTTCTGAAAGCACTCTTTTCTCTTTAAATTCCACTTCTGTGTTTGCCAGGCGATAAAATGTAGAAACTGAATATAATTATGTCTCTGGGAATATAAAATAAAAAGGTATGACTTGCTCTTCATGTTACTGCTCCTGCTCGCAACTGATAATACAAACTAGAAATTAACCGCACACAATGTAAATATAGCACTTTACTTCAGAACCCCTAATCTCACATGTTATAAAGTAACCGTTGCAGTTGGTTTTTTGTGTAGTGAGGGAAAGAGATCTGTAAGATTTAAAAAATTCTGTGAAATGGCGGCACATAATCCATCTATTGCGACCGAACATTTTCGTGTCGAACCGCTCGTGACACCCAACAAAAATATCAATTTATTTTCTGTTTGCATACACATACATACATACATACAAAATTTATATATATATTTATTTATTTCTGTCATGTATACATAAGTATGTACGTACAGAGGACTTGGTCTTTATAGACTACAGTCATAATTGAACATGTAGTAATTAACAGAGCATACAAAATTTCCCGATTCTAAGATAGCCCCTGAAGAAAACAAACAGTGTTTGTCGAAACGTCGGGCCATTAATAAAAAACACTTTAAAAAAATTTTTTAGTGTTTTTCTTATGGTACCCCCCGGCCGATCAGCCAACTAGAGATGCATCAGATATAGGTATATTAGTGTATTATATAGTATATTAAGTGATAGTGCGATATCAATAAGTCAGGTTGGTAGTTACGCTGAGTGGGGTAAAATGTGGGTTCTTCTGGGGCTGAAATTAGAATATTTAAGTTGTCCGTCGCTGTCAATAGTCGAGTTCCCTTGTTATTGGTCGCACGACATCCCCAGTAAGTGTGTTTACTTTTAAGGTCTCCTAGTAATAGTGTGCTGTTTTGTGTAAAGATTGTAGATTGAGTTGTAGGTCGTCTTGATGGAGTCTAGTATTTGGACTTAGGTAAGCAGATATGATTGTTAGTGGTCCAGTGTGTGTAGTCAGCTGGTTGCAACAGCCTCAAGATTATATAGTGGAGGTAGAAGAAATTCTCTATGTTTCAAGCTTCTTTTCACACAGAGGGCGACTCCACCTCAAGCTATACGTGTCTGTCTATCAGTTCGGTAGGACATGAAATCTAGTATTTTAAGTCACTCAGTAGAGGTAAAATGTGTTTCAGTAATACATGCTATGTCAATGTTGTATCTAGTAAGGAAGCCAGAGAATATAGACGTTCGTATTTTTAGTCCGTTGGCGTTCCAATTTACTAGTGTTAAGTTGTGAGTAGGAAGCATCTATGGTTGTCCATTGTTAGAGAAAATGAAGCTTTGTATCAAGTTGGAATTAATTCTTTTAAGTGTGGGATGAAAGGAGTGATTATTTGTAGAAGTAGATCTTTTATGAGATTGATTAGAGTGTTAGGTTCGGAAGAAGTGTTGGAATTTTGATTTGTGTCCAGTAGTTAGGAATTGATCTAGATGGAGTAGTTCCGTTATGTTTATGCTCCTCAGGAGAGACATATTTGGTGTTTATTCTGGATGGAAAGTCTTGAAGAGTGTTGCTGGTACTTGATGCCGTGTTTTCTCTTGTTTGACGTGACCTATTTCTGTTCATGATGTTGATTAATGTTTGGCACTTGCTGAAGTTGGCTGTGTGGTTTCCATTGCAATTACTGTATTTCGTAGTTTCCAGCTGACTGTCTGGACAAACAGAAAAGTGATGATCGCCCGCGCATTTTACACATTTAGGGTTGCTGAGTAAGGACAGTAGTTTTTGGTGTGGTGTGACAAATTGCTGACAATTTGTGCACTCTGGAATACGAGTTGTCTTTTTTCTGCGCTATACTGTGACTACTGAGTAGTAGAGGCGAATTAATTGGAATATTGCTCTTCCTTTATTATCATTCTCTAGAACAACTCGCATAGAGGAGTTGGTACAGGTGGTTCATATTTTTTATTCATCAGCCTAGTTACTGAGATTATTGGGTAATTTTCTTGTAATTCGTCAAATATTTCCTTCTCAGTTACTGAATATGGTATACCCCTTATTATAACTGACAATTTTTTGTCTTCGGGATTTACAAACGTATAGTATTTTGTGCCTGAATTGTCATGAAATTTTGTTAATTTCCTATAATCGTCTGAATTTTTTAATATTATTTTCAATTTATTTTTGCATAATTGTGTCTCGAAAGATGTGCCAATTGTATTTT